>JAMZAV010004269.1:0-53789 GCA_024449915.1 Sweltsa coloradensis
GAAGCTGCCAAAATCTAGCATAAGGGTGGCTGTTAGCGTTAACATGAACTGGAAGTGGAGGGGATATGTGGACGAAAGAAAGATTACAATGAAGAAGAGCTGGGGACAAGTAACTCTGATACATATTATATAGTACATGGAAGATATCCTGAAAGGGAGTGGCTGCACATGTATACAGACGGATCGGCAAAACCTGGAGAAGGCAATGCTGGAGCAGGAATATACTGTAGAGAATTTGAGAAGGCACTACCTGCAGGAAGAAATGGCAGTTACTATGATGGGGAACTAAAGGCAATATTGGAAGCACTAAAGCTGGTATAGCAGGTCACCAAAAAAATGAAATTGTGATACTTTCTGCCTCAATGGCGGCAATACAGGCAGTTGCGAGCAAGGATGAGGTGGCCAGCGAGGTCAAGGAATGTAAGCTACACATTCTGAGACTGAATAATGAGGAAAAAGAAGTTATACTGAGTGGGTACCTGCACACAGCACTGCATGGTAATGAGAAGGCAGACTTCTTGGCAAAGAGGGGCAGCAAGATGCCACAAACTGAGAAGGCACTGACTTATAAGGCAGTAAAGTCCCATCTGCTGCTAAGAACTCGGCGCAAAGGAAGTGGGAGGAGGATGCAAAGGACAAGTCATAGCAAAGTATAGTACTAGGAAAACGCTTAAGTCCCGCCGCGTTGTTGGATGAGCGTAATTGGTGCATTGAGTTACGCGGATTTTCTGTTGTTCTGTGAAAAAATCATTACTTATTCGAAGATTTTTTTTAAATTAAATTAAATTAAATTAAAAATTAACTTAATTTTTTTAATAAATCGTAATTTTTACGTAATTTTAAAAAGAAAAAAATCGTAAAATTGCAATTTTCCTTACTAAAATTTTAGTAGTCAGAACTAGTCAATAAACTATGTTTAAGCTACCCTTTGAAAACATATCCAAAACATCATTTAATCTTACAAATACACAGTGCCAATACACAAACTAGATATGTGATATCTACTAGTTAAATATGTTCAGAAGACTACATGGCGACTATTTTACGATGTTCTGCTCTTTCATAATAATATCCAAATAGTCGTCAAAAGGTAGTCATTACCTTGTTGAAACATAGTCGACGACTATATGGCGACTATTTACGATGTTCCTCTACCTTTTGACGACTATTCCAAATAGTCGCCAAAAGGTAGTCATTACCTAGTTGAAACATAGTCAATGACTATAGCTAGAGGCAGTTATTTGTGGAAAAACAAAATTTTGAATATTGTAACAAACACAACCAATGCAATTTTTGGCTAGGCCTATAGGCCTATCAAAACAAAGATTCATTTTTATTTTTCATCACAAGTATCTGCATTTGGCTACAGCACACTAAATGCCAGGATTAAGATATGGTATGGGAAATAAATCATTATGAAATTGGTGGTAGCCAGTAAAATTAAGTAATGTAAGCTATAGGCCTAAGTGATAATTAAAATGCAATTTATTTTAAAATAACATTCAACTTTTTGAGCCCAGTTTTAAAGCAATAGGCCAAAATTTAACAAAGGTGCAACGTGCAAGTAAAAGTTCTGAATGCATAAATTTGCACTTTGCACGGTAAATAGGCCTAGGCCTAAGTCTTCGTTTCAACTCGACGCCAATTTGTGGGACCTTGGTGGTTGGCTACGGAAGATATTTACTCGAAGAACTGGTAACGCTACTGGTCGGCATCTGAAAAGAAACATTTCATTCAGAGCTAGCCTTAGCAGCATGACAGCTAGGCTGAGGCCTGGACCCCCCCCCCCCCTTATTCTGTTTCTCTCAAGTATCATTCACAATCAGTTCTAAGTCGTAAGGCGCAAGGTCTAAGGAGTAAGGCGTAAGTCGTAAGAAATGCTAGGCGTTTACAACAACCATACCATTTTTCATTGCTCCTGTGTATTGCGCATGCGCGTACAGTCAGCTGTGGAGTTTCCTTGTTCGTGATTGGCTCGTCGTAAGAAACCGTCGTAAGAATTGGATTTTGGGCAATTCGTTACGACATAAACCATACGCCTTGCGACTTGGGACGTGTTGTGAACGTTCTGATTGAAATACATACTCGGCAATACAAATTATTACGCCTTAGGCCTTGCGCCTTACGACTTAGAACTGATTGTGAATGATGCTTAACAAAGTCACAATTCGACAGTGAGTTGAGTTTCCAGTGAGAAGTGGCAACTGCGATTCTGTTTGGTTATCGATATCGAAACATTGCGATATCACGTTCGAAAAAAGTGACAACTTCTCACCGAAATATTCTTTTGTGAGAAGTCGATACGGCTATGTGATTAGTCAAGGCCGGCAAGGGATTGGCTCGGATTGGTCCGTGAAATCTCGGGTGAAAACTACAACCGGTATGCTTGTGGCCTTAAAAACTCGACAACAACAACAACAACAGTGTCATAACAAACATTTTGCATCTCCAAAAATGTTAAATTCTGAATAACTAGGGCGTATTTTTTCCATTGTAGCTTGAAGGTAGTTTAGGCCTAATTATTTTCCATGCAAGTATTAGGCATATTCCAGTAGGCATAGTCCTACAATGATTAAATAAGCGTTTCGTACGTGTGCTATTCTAGTATATTTTGGTAGATGGACACAATAGCCTAACTTTATAACCCACATTTCCTTAGACCTACCTAATCATTTGCATAACCTAAATTCTGCTAGGCCTAATTGCATTGTTTCTACATTTTCAACCAATCATAGTTTACATATTTCCACAAGGCTAGCTACTACAAGTTTATATTGATTTTTTAAAACAAAATCTCATAAACAAATTCGAAGTGCAAATCCAAACATAGCTTAACCATAATAAAGCGTAGGCCTACAGTAGCGGTGGCGCTTAGAGAGATAGGTACTTGTACATTTCCTACCACAGACTAGGTTATTTGGCGAGTTGGGTTGAAGCATGGTTGAGGAAATCGTAAAAGCTTTGTAATGGCAATAAGTGCATGTTTTACACTTTTAAAGACTTCTGCCAATGTTTATTTATTTAATAAAAAGCAACATAGGCCTGCACCATATGATCATAATTACTATTTATTGTGGTAGCCTATAATACAAATTTGAATTGACAGTTCTAATAGCAGTGGTTTGGGTAGTGTCACCATTTCCTTTCTCGTTACCCTATATTAATCGCTAACGTAACAACATCGTTATATTTTAACGACTCGGGCGATACGCAAAATTGATGCTAACGTGCCGGCCGGATAGCGATGATATCTCCATAGGTAAACAAACTTATAGAATTGCATGCTGGGCTGGCCCAATTTCAGTTTTAGGGTTTTGTCCAAGTCCAACATGCCTCTTTAAGGTGCGTTTTACTGTTCAGCGTTTGGTGCGCCGCGACTCGCGCGAATCGGGCGCAGCCAATCAGAGAACTGGGTTGCCGCGACATTGGCGGCTGCGATTTGGTCGATCTCGAGGCGCGCCAGCTGCGCTAGACTCGAACTGGTTGAACATTTTCCGCGCGTCGCTTGCGAGATTACCCACAATTCCGTGCTTTGTGTTGTATTTTGCAAAGTCAAATACTCGCGCGCGCGGCGCGGACCAGTAAACGATACGAGCGATTTCGATGTGCGATTCGCGGCTACCGCGTCGCCCGCGGCGCACCAAACGCTGAACAGTAAACGCACCTTTATGCTACTTATAGGCCCTAGGCTTAGGCCTAGCAGCTATATTATTTCCCAAATAATTTAGCGTAACTACTAGTGCAAACACATTTATAGTTTACACATAAAACTTTTGTGTATCCCCTAGGCTAGGCCTACGCCTACTACGGCCTAGGGCCTAACTCTACGCCCCCCCCCCCCCCCCCAATACAATACATACAATACAATAATAGGGTAGGCCTAGCCTAAGTCCTAGCCCCTAGGCCTAGGCCTATGCCTAGGCCTAGACTATAGGCCCTACACAGTACACTTAGGGTAGGCCTACACCGTACATCTGTAATCTTTGTAAACTTTGGGCTATACAACATTTTACATTTTTACATTTTACAAACACTTGCCCGCAATTCTGCATAGGCACCATCAAGCCTAGGGCCTAGGCCAGGGGGGGGTTATACTAGTATCTATGGCCTAGGCCTAGGCCTAGGCCTAGCTTTCTGGCCGGGGCCCCTGTGAGGCTGTGTAATGCCACCACCTAGGCCATAGGGAGTGGTTTTGAGCATAAAACAATGATTTAGCACTTAGTGAACAGTAAAAAATACTTACATATTTGGGCCAATATGCGTATGGAATACGATGCACAGGTTTTCTCTCGAAGAAGTCAGGAACAGCAACAGCAACAAACCATCAACAAACAGTATCCATCTTGGTTACTGAACTAGTCAAATGCAGCTTTCATTATATAATTATATGAAATTCGAATGTGAAATTTCTATGAAAAAATTTTAAAAATCAACAGTAAAAATTTAAATAGTAAATTATTAATACCATATATTAATATAAAATGTTGAATTAAACTCACAGTTATAGTTTTAGTTAAACTTTTGACTAGTTCACAATACTGATATTTTGAATAATAATCCCTTCCCTTTGAAGACGTCCTCGGCTATGATTACACTAATATGTTCTGGAGATGGATATACTACTGTCAAACTACCTTTTGATGATGTTTTTACTACTTGGTTATATGACTATGTTTCCACGATGTTTCCACGGTGTTTCAATGATGGATATTTTCAACTATTATTTCACTATGTTTTTGCGAATTGTGTGACTATGTTTACACTATGATTTAGCGATGTTTTGGTAATGTTTTGTGTAGATACTTTAGACTACTATTTGGGAATGGTTTTAATACCATCCAAAACTTAGTCTTCTCATCTTAGACTATGTTTCAGCGCTGTAACAACCTTTTGACAACGTTATGGACATCTTTGACTGCTTATAATTTTGGTAAGGGTTCATAAGAAATAATTATTTAATTGCGCTCAAATTTTACACGAGTATATAAATTCATGAAATTAAGGTTCTATAAAAAAAATCATTACAATAGGATAAAGCATGTAGGTGTTATAT
The DNA here is from genome assembly GCA_024449915.1 of Sweltsa coloradensis. Lineage (NCBI taxonomy): Eukaryota > Metazoa > Arthropoda > Insecta > Plecoptera > Chloroperlidae > Sweltsa > Sweltsa coloradensis. The sequence goes on from JAMZAV010004269.1 coordinate 5,054, forward strand.
GTCAAAGAATTGTTTTAAAAAAGAAAAAAACCCGTAAAATTTCGATTTTCATGAGAAATAATGTTTCGATTAAGCTCAAATTTCACACGAATATCTTAATTCATAAAATTAAGGTTCTAATAAAAAAATCATTACAATCGGATAAAGCATGTACCCTAAGTGTTATAAGTCGAAGAATTTTTTTAAAAATCGAAAAAAATCGTAAAATTGCGTTTTTTATAAGAAAAATTTTCCCGATTGCGCTCAAAAACGTGGCAGTTCTAAGTTCAGAGATTTCGAAGGCCTCCATAAAATTTCATCGCAATCGGAGTATCGGTTTAGCCGGAATCGTGTTAACAAACACACAAAAATACAAAAAAAAGAAAGAAAAAAAAAACATTCCGGATTTTTTTCTCCAGTGTAGTGAAATGGAATCTTCGCTTCGCTCGCTACGCTCATCCAATCAAGAAAGACAAAATCACCCAGAATAAGAACAGAAAGGTCTCATCAGCCCAGTTCAGACTTGAAACATTTACACAAAGTAGGAATGGCAGATTCAAGCCTATGCAGCTTGTGCGGTAAGGAAGAACAGAATCGACGACATCTTTTCAGTTTGTGAAAAGACTAAAGTCTGAACTTGACGCAAAGCCAGATGGCATAACACATGTACGAAGGGAATCCTGTCTCTATTGGATAACACGACAACACTCGCAGTATATACTAGTAATAATATGCACCCACGGTTCGTGATAATCATCTATTCTTTTATTAAGCCAAAACTAATGATGGCCGAGTAGGCCGATTAGGGGCATATGAAAAGAAGAATCAGATAATATTAATAATACATTAATATATAATAATACTTAATAGTATAGTAATACAATATACATAATACAATAATCAATAATAAGGACCAGTATTTACAAATATATAAATTAATAAATATAATATATGAATGCCAAATTAGCAAAGCTAGAAATTCAAAGGCCTGGACCCTTATTCTGTTTCACTCACGATTCAAAACTGAGTTGAATTTTGAGTGAGAAGTGACAACTGCGATTCTGTTTGTTTTAACATGGCCGCTTATTCGAAAGCTTGTCGAAAAAATTCAAAACGTTCTCAAAATGCAATCAATATACATCACAAATTTCACATAGTATAACCAGAGTCGATAAAGAAGTTTCCCCGTATAACCTTCCTTACTTTTTCCATAGCCCCCCAGTTTGCTTAAACATCCGACTTTTCTTCTTTACATGGCGGTGCATTGTTAGTAAATGTCTCCTCATTAGCCAAGAGATTTCACTTTTCAAAAACTAGAACTTCCGGTTAACAAAGATCTCATTTCGCAAACAAAATTGCTCGCTTAATTGTCACTTTTCGAATTTTTGTGAAGTGGAACGCTTTCACAAAAGTGAGAAGAGTTGTCGAAAAGAAACAGAATAAGGGTCTGGGTGTGAGGCAGCTCGATGGGCCCCCTTGAGGTTCTCAATGTTCTCAAGGTTGTTTCATATGTCCGTACCATCTCAACCGTGACCTTCCTATCCCGTCACTTAACTTCTCTACACCCAGCATGTCTCCAATGTCCATGTTTCTGATTTTATCCCTCCCTTCTCGTCTTACGGAAGAAGAAGGGAGGTTAGGAGGTTGTGCAATGTACAGGGCGGTTAGGGGAAATAGGGGGTGGGGGGGACATCCGCAATAGGCTGCAGGAGGGGCTTTACAGGGGTAGGGGGGATATTCATGGAAGTTCCAGCGGAAAGTAGTAAGAACGGATCTGGGTCGGTATGGTTTCTTGGAAAGGACTGTTAGGGAGTGTGTTCAGAGGAGGGCAGTAATTAGGTCTGGGGGGGAAGGGCCCATTTGTAACCGTTAGGAATTGTTATGTTATGCAATACTTCTCAGGAATCTCATCTCTGCCGTCTGTATCTGACTCTCCTCTCTATCTCTTATAGTCCCGGTTTCCGATGTGTGAAATAGGTCTTGTATAGTGTAATCTTGCTCTGCACTAGGTATATTCATTTCCCTATCCCACATCAAGCCTTTTATTTCACACACTTGTAGAAGTTATTAAGCGAGCGAAGCGAGCGTTTCCATTTGACTCTGCCGGAAAAATTTGTCACTCGTTTTGTTTTGTTTTTTTTTGTTTGTATGTCTCGCCTAACGTTCGAACGGAGGCTCGGATCGAGTTGAAATTTTGACCATCCGCAAGCTTTGTTCTCGATTGAATGCCATTAGTTTTATGGCAAAATCGTTCAAAAGTTTAAAAGTTACATTAAGTTAATCGAAGTTTTTTTTTCAAACTAACCGGCGACAAAATCTGAGATAGCCAAATCATTTAGAATGTCCGTCCGGTCACGAATATGTTAATTTTAGTTTTGATCCGATAAGTAGTGTAGATGGAAATTACATTATAACAAAAGTAACGTTGCCATGGCAACGAAAGACGCGCGAAGTTTCTAATGCACTGCCACCTAGAAGTAATCAAAATACTTTCGAGGAAGCAGTCTATTATTTGTCACCAAAGAGTTTAAATATTTTTCCCAATGAGTCAAGGTCCTCTAGATGGCGGTGGATTTTATCCACAAAGTAAAGATTTACATACGGGTTTACCCAAATACCTTGGCAATAATAAATAATATCGGAAACATGGCCCTGTGGACAGCGAACGTCGCAAATTTTAAAATTTACAAAAATGTGCATTGTGGGTCTAGCTATAGCACGTGCTCGCTTATCAACGCGTCCAACTGAGCGTTTCCTAGTTATTTCTACGTCCCGAAAACCATCTAATATTTAAGCGAGCGAAGCGAGCGTTTCCATTTGACTCTGCCGGAAAAATTAGTCACTGGTTTTGTTTTTTTTGTTTGTTTGTTTTTTTTTGTTTTTTTTTGTTTCGTTTGTTTGTATGTCTCGCCATAACGTTCGAACGGAGGCTCGGATCGAGTTGAAATTTTCACCATCCGCAAGCTTCGTTCTCGATTGAATGCCATTAGTTTTGTGCAAAATCGTTCAAAAAGTTAAAAAGTTACATTAAAGTTAATCGAAAGTTTTTTTTTCAAACTAAACGGCGACAAAATTGAGATAGCCAAATCATTTAGAATGTCCGTCCGGTCACAAATATGTTAATTTTAGTTTGATCCGATAAGTAGTGTAGATGGAAATTACATTATAACAAAAGTAACGTTGCCATGGCAACGAAAGACGCGCGAAGTTTCTAATGCACTGCCACCTAGAAGTAATCAAAATACTTTCGAGGAAGTAGTCTATTATTTGTCAACAAAGAGTTTAAATAGTTTTCCCAAGGAGTCAAGATCCTCTAGATGGCGGTGGATTTTAAAGTAAAGATTTAAACACGGGTTTACCCAAATACCTTGGCAATAATAAATAATACTGGAAACGCGAAGGTCGTAAATTTTTAAATTTAAAAAAATGTGCAATGTGGGTCTAGCTATAGCACGTGCTCGCTTATCAACGCGTCCAACTGAGCGTTTTCCTAGTTTATAGAACAAATATTTATAATTGGATGAGCGTAGCGAGCGTAGCGAGCGAAGCGAAGATTCCATTTTACTACACTGGAGAAAAAAATCCGGAATGTTTTTTTTTTTTTTTTTTTTTTTTCTTTCTTTCTTTCTGTATTTTTGTCTGTCTGTTAACACGATTCCGGCTAAACCGATACTCCGATTGCGATGAAATTTTATGGAGGCCTTCGAAATCTCTGAACTAAGAACTGCCACGTTTTTGAGCGCAATCGAAAAATTATTTCTCATGAAAATCGCTATTTTACGATTTTTTTCGATTTTTAAAACATTTCTTCGACTTATAACTCCTACATGCTTTATCCGATTGTAATGATTTTTGCACAGAACCTTAATTTTATGAATTGATATATTCGTGTGAAATTTGAGCGTAATCGAATAATTATTTCTTATAAAAATTTCAATATTAGTATTTTTTCCTTTTTAAAAATTACGATTAATTAAAAAAAATAAGTTAATTTTTTATTTAATTTGATTTAATTTAAAAAAAATTTCAACAAAGTTATGATTTTTTCACAGAACAACAGAAAATCCGCAAAATACATGGCAGCTCAATTCACCAATTACGCTCATCCAACAACGCGGCGGGACTTAAGCGTTTTCCTAGTTTAAAAAAAATTATATTAAAAGACATTATGTTTGTGCCTTGTTTTAATGTCTCCTGCTACGTTTGCCTAACTGAACGTCCTCTGCAGGGACATGCGCCGGCTGCAGGCGTGCATCGTGAAGACGCTGGGCAGCTGCTCGGAAAACCCCGGGAAACATCGTCGACTCCATGTTCAACTTCGTGTACAAGGTCACCCCGTGCGGCCTCCTCCCCGAGCCCCAGGCCGCTACCAACGTCGAGACCCAACAGTCCGAGGGATCGGGTTCGATTCCCACCGTCGCCCTCGCATCGCTCCTCGCTATCGTCGCCACGCGGTTCCTCTAGGCGACGCTCGCGCGGAGAAGATTAAATTATTTTCAGTTTCGTACGTCCCGTGTTTTGAAATAGCTCCGGGTTTGTTTTTCGTTCCAGTTTCAAGTATTTAGCAAGGTACCGTAGTTAGCCTACGTGTTACATTACCATGAAGGCTGCTCGCTCACAATAATATCGAATCTATCGAGCTATAATAATTGTAAACAAAAATGTATTTACCCTTTGTACTCACAAATCTTCTGTATGTGTAAGTGTGTTTCTGTTCACTTTATTTCCCTCCAATTTAAAAAATAAATACAATTAGAATTTTGTTTTAAAAACATTTTTTTTTAAATTTAAATTTTGATACATTGGCTAAGTAAAAAGGAGTATTGCCCATGGATCAAAATTACTCAAGTACATAATACGTATGTAACAGGGTAGGATGCACAGTTACAGGGGTAGGATGCTGAGGACCAGGGAGAGGATGCTTAGATCTAGGGAGCAGATGCACAGTTACAGGGGAAGGATGCACAGTTACAGGGGTAGGATGCACAGTTACAGGGGTAGTATGCTGTGGCGTTTGATCGCGGCGACTAAGTAAAGTCCCACGGGGGTTCGTTGATTTTGGAATTTGATAATCTTACAATCTGTCTATCTGGCGCTCTGAGTGTTGATTGGGGCGGTATTTAGGGTTAGGTCCTATTTCTAACCGACAACATACCAAGATCGTAATATTTAGGTGACGTAATGGGAGAAAGGTTTTGTCGCCGAGTGCGACTTTCATGGGGTTGGGCGCCTTAGTTTTAATTTCAATCACAAGCCTGGCCACTATACAGGACATGCAATTAAATAAAAAAAATAGAACTCCGACTCAGAAATACCTAGCTAACAAAAAATCGATTTATGGAAATGGTCGATGAGACAATGCGTTGCGTCCACTTGCACAACAATCGCCAGAGTACACCCGTACCACTGACGTACCAGGGCCTACCAGGACCACGCCGGGTCCTCTGATGAGTGGCACGGCGGGGCGGCCGCTACCTCCTCTGGATCGGCGCGCTCGGGAAATGCCTAGGCTACTTATGGCTAAAGTGGATTGCAAACAGGTCGGCTGAAGGCCTGAAATAATTGAAAATTGTGGATAGCAAATGGTGAAAAATAGCGGGATAAAATTAGTTTTGCCAGGAAACAAACTTTCGTTGGAAGACAATTTTATGTAGTGCAATGGTTACATATGACACGTTATGAAATTTAGGCAATTAAAACTGGATCCAGCTAGTTAAATGGTTATGCTGACATGGTAAGATATTGTGAAAATCACATGAAATTTTACATAGGTTAGTTACATATAATGGCCAAATTTGTTTGTACTCATCCTCTCAGCTCAGTCCAATCATCCTTCATTTCTCACAACCATCGCAGTTTCGACGTGTCGGCTTGATGCGGTCGGAATGCTGAAGAATAGGGGGGGGGGTGCAGGCTTGGTGCGGCGAACGAGGGCGTCCTGACAAAAGGGAGGGCCCCTCGTACAATCCCGTGCAGATCGCCCATACCTCACGTGTTTCGACACATGGAACATCCGTTTAATGTCCAAGCTCGAATAAGGCGTCGAGGGCGTCGACTTCTTCAGACGACCTTAGCTGACGGCGTCTAGGTTATGCCTGTAGCCCGGCAGGGGAATGGAAGGAACAGTGGCCTTGCCTGGCCGGCGTGGCTACCTAGGCCTCCCACATGGTTGCAAGTGTAGGCTCCGGACCCATAGTACGTGGTCACAGGATAATACATAGGATGATAAAATGGAACACGAATATATTAGATTAAGTAGGATGAGCTGGGGTAGGAAAAATCCTTGTAGTCGAGTTACCTTGACATAGCCATAGTCCCTCGATGCCATGTAGCTTCTCCTCAGGGACCCATGGCGTGGGTCGCTTGTCGGTCGGCTTACACGCTGTGGTTTTAAGGTAAAATTGAAACTGACTAATACTCCATATACACTGAAACACTGGCTACCGACATCGCGCCGGATTCACACGCTTTCGGTGGCTTTTAGTGAATTTTTACACAACACACGAACTGCACTGTTGACTTGTAGGTGGTTGACGCGCGAATGTCCGAGCTGACCTAGCGTAGTGACGCTCTTCGACTAGCTACGAGTTCCCCTAGTGTCCGCGACCCTGATTGGTCAGCGGGGGAGGTTTTAGCAAATATCCACCAATGGGGTCACTCCTCTCTTGGACTAACCTTCGCCCGGCGGGCATAAAAACTGTCCGTTGCTCTCGTTCGAAAAATACCACATTTTACACAGGGTTGCCCCCTAAATACGCTTGACAACCTGGCAAGCGATCTATTTTTAGCCGATTCTCAGAAATCCATCTGTGAAGACTGGCTTTCTCTGCTCGCTAGCTGACCAAGTTCCCAACATGATGGCCAGTGCGGCAAAATTGTATGCACTTGTTGCCTTAGGGGCACAACATACGTGGGCTCCACAGCACCACAGACTTATATATTATTGATAATCAATTAACATTGAAGATGTTGATTGATTATTCACCCGGGGGTGTTTGAATCGATTACATTTATGCAAATAAAAACAATAAATTTTTAATGGGGTGGACAGCTGTAGGGCCGGTCCGTTACAGCTACCCCCTATACTTTATCAGGACTTTGGACACATAAGTCATGAGAAAGTTTACACCAGTGACAGTCCACAGCTGCACACTTTATTTTCTTACAAGTTTATTCTATCATGAAATCGAATTCCAACAATTTTTTTTTTATCCTTTTTTTTTTTTTTTGTATTAGAAGTAAAGGTGGGTGGGTAATCCTCGTCCAATTTAAAGTAAACTCCTGGCACATCCTCGGATTCCCGGTTCCAACTAAAAATAGCAGTTAGCATTCATTGACCCAAGATGGTCCAACAGAGAAACATTTAACGCCTGTTTCCTGAAGTCAAAGACTACAAGTGCAAATCCCACAGGATTTCACCACAAACCCGTAGGCTCCAAACACCAAAACTCCTGAAATCCAAATGATTTCTTACAACACGTACCCTGACGGTACGCCACTGTGCTCAGCTGCAGCCCTGACACTCCGGAGCGCGCGCCGTAGCGTCGCCTCCCCGTGCCACCCCAGCTGGCAGCCCTTCTGCTGTCAGTGGGTGCAACGCATTGTCCCTCTCTCTCTCTCTCGGAGCTAGCTACACTGTGCTACCCGAAGCTGGGTTCATTGACCCGGATCGCGAAAACTACGCGAGGGTGAAATATCACCTCCATTCACTGCGTGCAGTGACTTACTAGTTACATCTGTCGTCTTGTTGACTGACGCTTACTAAAAACTAAAAATGTTACATTCGCGTTTCGCGATTTTACATTTACAGGGTTGATTATCGCGTTCGATGGCTAGGTCCGCTCGAAGCTGAACAGCAAAAACACAGATAAAAGAAACTCGACGTTAGTTAGCAAGGTTACTGACAAAGAAACAAGATACGAACTCAGGACCGAAAAAGTTACTAATTCGCTCGAGGCTTCGCGGTAGTTACAAACATGACAAAATTAGAACAAACAGGTACCACAAGGAAAAACAAGTACACAGCAAAATTATGACGGTAGGTGACTCTCTGCGCAAAATACGTAATTAAAGCAAGACATGACATGGCAAAATAAAATCGAAACTCAAGATCTAGCAAACATGCAATTATGCACCTCGCACACGTAGTGCCCACATAAGGTAGGGTAATTCAACAAGTTGCCTGACGTCGTACCACCTCGTTGCTCAGAGGGCTAGCTACCAGATCCTACAATAGTGCATACGTAAATACCCAAAAACTGAAGGTTAACTGGTTCAAGATGAAACAGTTACGCTAAGCGCGTACTGCCTCCGTTCCCAGCCCGGTACGGCCTCGAAACCAACGCAGCATGTCTGGGGATGGGTGCGTGCAGTTCTGGCACGGGTGCGCAAAACGCGAAGTGGCTAAACTTGGTTACCGTCAGGGGACATTTTAGTCCCACCAAATCGGGAGTTGTCGTAGGGGTCCCCTTTGGGTGGTTAACCCCCCAACGTTGTGACTTCACGCTCCTAGGCTCTACCCCTTTAAGCCCTACTTTGGCTTAACCTGCCTATGAAGTCACGTCGCAACCTTTTACCGGGACACCACCTTGCCCGGAGGACCCGACCAGCGCCAGAGTGTGATTCACTCGTGACCCACCAATTGGAGCCACTTTAGGTGGGGGGGGGTGTAGGCGAAGGTCACCAGCCCTTTAACCCTAACTGACTCGCTAACTTGCCTAAGCTTAGCTCGCGGAGAGCTGAGACTACCAAAACCCGAGGGGACACAGAAAACAAAACAAAAAACACAACAACGTAACACAAAAACCAAAAACACAACAACCAGAGTGTACGACAGTGAAAACCTAGCCACGGTCAGTACACTCCCCACTGGGGGTAGAGAACCCCCCTTTATAGGCACCAAGTGGTGAGCCGCGCCGTCGCTGGTCCGCTCCAAGCTCGTTCAGGGGCCCCCAAGGCACTGCTGCTAAAAGTAGGTCAACCCCCCGAGAAGCGGCGTGGTGGGGGCTGAGGGCCCTAGAAAAAAAACTACGCTATGAGTTGAGGAAAGCAGGGGACAAACATGCACTATGAAGTGAAAAACTGTGTACTTTTAGTGGCTTTACTGGCTCAAAAACAATGAATTTAAATTACAACAATGAAGTTAGGTTTCATGTGAAGTAATGATCGGATCCGAAATTTAGGCAAAAGAAAAATACATACATGAGATACCAGGTTACAATAAAGATACAAGTAAACACCAAAGCTCTACTCATCCAAAGTCCTCTCTGTCTCACTAAAAAGTCCGATCCTGTTCCTTGGTCTTGAGTGAAGGGGGGGGGGGAAAAAGATGCGGCTGCAAGCGGTGACGCGCTCCTGCGCGTAGGTAGGCCTAGCCTAGGGGGAAGGCGTCCAGTGGCGGACGCGGACCTGGCGTCCGACTGCTTCCTTCTCGGCTACTCGCCCAGAATTTTTTAATTTAGCTTACCACACCCCCAGATGTTCTCTAGAGGGAGAGAGGGCCCCTTGGTCTAGCATCGTGGTGGTTATCACCACGTGGTCTTAACTTTATTGGCACAAACACGTGCACCTATCTCGCACCGCCAAAGCCAATCCGAAGACGGGAAAACTATAAACTTGATGTGAGCGCATGCTCCCCGCAACTCGTAGTGTTTAAAAATTTACCGTGCACTCGCCGGGTCGTCATTGTTAGACGTACTGTTGTCGGTTCCCCTTTACATGGGGTACCCCAAAAACGCGTCGGATTCGTCAAATTTAAGTTTCAATAAAAATAATAAAGAGGTTAGAAAAAGACCAAACTCCCTAGCCCTAGTCGGCCACTCCGTGATAGACGGAGGCTCCACGACCATGATGGCGCTCGCAGGGCAGGTCACCACGCTGGCACTACACGTGCACCCTCGGACTCAACCGTCGGTTCCAAAAAGCGTGACCCACTGTGATCGAGGTGGTTGCTCCCCCAGCCTCGCCTCGTCGGGGTTTCGCTGGCCTCGCCTTTCCGGTAAACGTGTGTCTCTCGGACACTGCCATTGGTCAGTCTTCTGGTTCAAACTTCCGCGGGTCGTTCGGGGTTCGCGATTCGTCGACTACAAACTTCGCAAAAATACACATTCCGTTGGTTTTAGTCACCGACGTTGCCATTTATGCTTGCCGCATTCCAAAACCCCTTTGCTCGCGGCCGTCGAAGGTTAAAAGCCAACGCACTTTTCCAGGACGTTCCGTTTTTAAACATGGGGTGACGTCACTTCTAGGCCACTCTGGTAAACCCGAAAAAAAAAAACATGAGCCTCGGCTCCAAAACTTCACATTCACACCTTCAACCGTGGGTTTGGCCTTTGCATGCCTAGATGCAGATTCACACTGGCTTGAACAAGTTAGAAAAATATGACTTAAGGCCTTGAAAATACTGAAAGTCCCACATGATATGAAATACATAGATAGATTTAAACAGTGAAAAATATAAAAATACAAGGGGTAGGGCTGTAACGTTACAGTGACCCCCCTAACTCCATGACACCTTGACCTCACCCAGTGACCTCAAGTTGACATGTAGTTAACACACACAAAAATCATGCCGGCACATGCCTGGCATAATTTAGACATTTTTCACAAATCCCAGTGCACACAGCTTCTGAGTGCGTCACACAATCGGCAACTTGTCGCAACTCAGCAAATCAAAATCTTAGGGAGATTCTACTGTTCCTCAGGGGAACTTCACAATGACTTTAAAACTAGAGATTGTTTGACTACACAAACACACAAAAGTAAACAAGAAACCCTATAGGTTACACTAACACCAAAACTCGGGGTCCAACCACCCCCCAGGACGCTAGGTGCAACAACCTCTAGTCGTTCCCAGGTGTCTCAAGGAGACCCCTGTCACCAGCTCCGCTACGCCTCTCCGTCTACTCCAAGTAGTGCGGAAGGCCGAGCGCCAACGCCCCTTCACCAGCCGGTGCGCTCCAGCGACAGCTGACGTCCACTAGCACGCCTGACGTGCCACGCCTCCCTGTCAGTACACCCTGGTCGTACGCTCGCCCTCACTCTCTCTAGGCGCCACGCCCACTCCTCAGCCGGACCGGACTGAACCTAGCTCGTACGGGTCGTGGAACGGCCGATTTCCACTCCCGCCTCGCGATCGAGTCCCGGACGCTGTCTTCTTTACAAAACGTTCTGCGATCGTACGCAGCTAGTTACTGCTTCTACGCACGTGAACGCTGTTCACCAAAACTACACGCTTTCCCAAAGTAGGAAGTACACGAAACACTCACGTCGCACTAGACGGACTTCTAACCACACTTACACGACGCGCGCTGCGCCTACTTAACTCTCAACTAATTACAATTACATTTAGGTTGCCGCAGATGGACTTTAAAAACGCTACTCTGAGCTCCCACGCCACGCAGGCTAATTAAAATTTACACTTACAAAACAAACTCGCTGAACAAACACAAGAAAAAAACCACTGTCCCAGGGACACCAAAATACCGCGAAACCCTACTGACTGTTACTCAATCGAGGGACACGGTCCACTCCGAGAAACGCCCACAGGCACAAACAAAACACAAGCCACCACTCCGTCAACCCGTTGGTTGACCGAAACTACTTAAAAAGGTCGACCAAAGCGCAAAAAAAACTTCGCGTCACACACCCCAAAAAGAGTTCTAACTCAAGGACGTCTTACTTGACTACACACCAAAAAAAAACAAACAACTTACACGCGTGGGAACTAAACTTGCCTAACATGATAACCCAGAACTAACGCGGCGGGCAGGGTGGTAAGCCCCAAACAACAACAACACGCTACGTACTCCACGGTCCACACAGGACTCTCAACACATCAAGGCACGGCTCAGCGACTCAGCGCTGGACTCGGCTAAAAGGTGTCCACTCTTGTGCTCTCTCTCACACCAGTAACATCCAGCCACCCAGGAAACTCGCCTGGGGGGGACTGTTCTACACGCACAAGTGACCCAAGACCCCTAAGTCCACGGTGGTCCCGGCTCTCCACTCAATGTACCGTAGCTACTCCAGTCTTGTCCCGTCCTCTGATCGGTGACAAACTGCATTTGCCTCGCAGGCGTAGTCCCAAGTCCTCCACGTCTTACTTGTGTGTCTCGCGTCGAGCAAACCCTTCTTCGCTCTAGGGGGTTGGTGCGCTGTGTTGCCAGTTCAGCAACTCCGGCCCAGTGACCCGCGCTGGTCTACTTTTCTCGTCGCTCGGCGGGCCTGACTCATCGCCGCAGCGAAGGCTCGTACTTTGGTGACTGCTCTCCAGCGTCGCTCTCGCTCTACCCGTTCGGCTTGGCCCACTCTCTCTACCAGCCGCTCTCCTCTCTCGATGCGTCACGCACAGACTTGACGTCGCGGTCCGGGGTTCGATCCTCCTGTCAACTCACGCGTCTACTCTTCTTACTGCACTAAGTTATTCTGTACAACGAACGCTCACTACGCGTCGGGCTTCTGTACATATTTCTTGAGGTTAACTACATTGTACACCCCCTTCACGTTGTCTTAGGTGTTACTCTGTACACTGCAACATTGTCTTCTGAGCGTCCCCTAGTACGTGCCACCTAGGTCGCCTTGGGTGTCCTCTGCATCCTCTTGCCACTTTATCGCCGGGGTGCCACTGACAACCACTGCAGCCTGGTTCACTTTTACTGCGGGTGACCCGACAGTTGCTTCCAGCATCACAACTCGCCGTACGTACTTAACGTTACTACCCACGTCATATTTTCGTTATAAAAACCCCTTACGGTACCGTGCTCATTGGTCAGCTCAAAGGCATTTACACCAGCTATGGCACTCCCGGGGATAAGAGTCACTTTACATATCTATTCTAAGATAATGCACATTATAAAAAAAATTCACTTCCTCCGTGATCCTAGGTGAGCACTTAACCTTCTTGACGCTAGGTCCGGGTCTACCCCCCAAGCTCTCTCTCGATTGTGTTCCGGGGTGTGGGGGAGGGGCTTTTCCCCCCAGTCTTCCCTGCTCGGAGACGCGCTGACGCAAAATTTCTACAACTAGACAGCTAAAACTATTCCGCGATCTAGTGAGCCTCTAGGCCTTCTTGACATGATCCGGTTTCCTACCCCCGAGCTCTCTTGCTAACAGTCGGGTGGTTGTCTGTCTATCGTCTGGCGATTTTTGTGCCGCGATCTCTTCATGAGTTCTTTTACGCGGGGCAGTGAGTCGGAAAGCACATTTTTATTTTCACTCTCGTTTTCCCGTGTGAAAAATCATTAAATTTTCCGTTCTCACCCGGGTTTGGCTACCCTCCACCACTGTCCAGTGTTTTAGTGCGGCCTGACACCCACACAGCTACGTGTCTTCTTTCCAACACTACGGTCATTAGCCAACCTTCAGTGGCGCTCGGGTCCAGCTGTGCCGACACGGCCCCTGCTTCCGGTCCAAACATGAACAACTTTGAAGTTGTTATGCGGTGTACACTCGCCACACTTCTTGTGGTCGGGTACCAATCCCTCCAGGTGCTTTCTTTGATTCGGCGCATACCGTACCCATACGTCTTGCTACGCCTCGCTTCGATAAGCACTTCCTGGACATCTCGATTACCCCGATCGCTCTCGACTCTCTTATCGGTCCACCGTTCGTTCGGTACCGTCGCGACGCGCGCCTCTCTCTTTCTCTCCTCGCCTCGCTCTCTCGCGCTCTCCTCTCTCGCGCTGCGCTCTCTCGCGCTCTCTTCTCTCGCGCTCTCCGCGACCTGGCTGCGCATCGTTGCCAGCTGCTCCGCCAACATCACGACGTTGCCACTTAGGCTTGCTACGGCGTCGCGCGTTTCGGTGGTGGGCGTCTTGCACGCTCACTTCTACCTTGCCACGATCGTGGCGTTGATTGCCTCTAGCTCGGCTTTGACAGTTTCTCCTACTTCGGTCACCGATTGGCCACCTGGCTAATCTTTTATCGAGGACGGCCGTCCCGTGTCACCAGATTGTCTTGCGCTTCTTGGTGCCCTCCCATTTCCTCATCGGTCCGAGGGCCCGTCTCTCTTTCCGCTCGCGCTCGTAACCTGTCTCCCCTGCCGTCTCTCTCTGTTTCCCAAAGCGCCTCGCGCTCCGCGTCCGCTTTCGGTACCCCCTCTCTCGCGCCTCGCTCTCTCGCTTCCAACTTGCTTCCGCATCGCGGGAAAAAAAACCCGCCAAGTCACTCTTTTAGCATGTCGTCTGCTCCGCGCACCCCCCTGCCTAGGTTTTCCCCTAGCTCGCGCCTCGTGAAAGTACTCGGTGCCCCCTAGACACGCCCCAGGCTCGGTCTCCATGCTCTCGTTTTTCAGACTCCACCGTGGTCGCAACTCTCCGGTTTCCGCGCCCGATTCACCATTGAAGGAACAGTCCGTAGCACTCCTGTTCGCCCTGCTCGGTTTCGCGTACATACACCATCCTGGTTCTACAAAAAATGGGCCGGTTACCTCTACATTGTTGCTACCCTCGATTTGCGGCTGTCCGCCATCTTGTCCGCTGATGAACAACTCCAATTCGCGGCCTACTTGACTACTCTCGCGTCGTGGTGACTATCCATGCTCCGTCCTACGTCTTGATCTACTGACTTGACTCGTACGTCTCGGGTCGTGATGACGATGGGCAGGTCCAGAGTGCAACAACCAGAGTGTACCGACAGTGGGAACCTAGCACGGTCCAGTACACTACCCCCTGGGGTAGAGAACCCCCCTTATCAGGCACGCAAGTGGTGAGCCGCGTCGTCGCTGGGCCGCTCCAAGCTCGTTCAGGGGCCCAGGCACTGCTGCTAAAAGTAGGTCAACCACCCGAGAAGCGGCGTGGTGTGGGCTGAGGGCCCTAGCAAAAACTACGCTATGAGTTGAGGAAAGCAGGGGACAAACATGCACTATGAAGTGAAAAACTGTTGTACTTTTAGTGGGGTTTACTGGCTCAAAACAATGAATTTTAAATTACAAAAAATGAAGTTAGGTTTCATGTGAAGTTAATGATGGATCCGAAATTTAGGCCAAAAGAAAACTACATACATGAGATTTCCAGGGTTACAATAAAGATACAAGTAAACACCAAAGCTTTTACTCATCCAAGTCCTCTTGTCTCACTACAAAATCCGATCCTGTCCTTGGTCTTGAGTGAAGAGGGGGGGGGAAAAATGCGGCTGCAAGGGGGTGACGCGCTCCTGCGCGTAGTAGGCCTAGCCTACGGGGAAGGCGTCCCGTGGCGGACGCGGACCTGGCGCGACTGCTCTTCTCGGCTACCGCCAGATGTTATTTAGCTTACCACAGCCCAGATGTCTGTAGAGGGAGAGATGCCCTGGTCTAGCATCGTGGTGGTTACTCACCCGTGGTCTTTACTTTATTGGCACAACACGTGCACCCTATCTCGACACCCCAAAGCCAATCCGAAGACAGGAACTATAACTTTATGTGAGCCATGCCCCCGCAACTCTGTAGTGGTTTAGAAATTACCGTGCCACTCGCCGGGTGTCATGTTAACTACTGTTGCGGTTCCCCTTTACATAGGGTACACCAAAAACGCTCGGATTCGTCCGAATAAGTTCAATAAAAATAATAAAAGAGGTTAGAAAAGACCAACTCCCAGCCCTTTGTGGCACTCCGTGATAGACGGAGGCTCCACGACATGATGGCGCTCGCAGGGCAGGTCACCACGCTGGCACTAAGGCACCCTCGGACTCAACCGTCCGGTCCAAAGCGTGACCACTGTGATCGAGGTGGTTGCTCCTTGCCAGGCCTCGCCTCGTCCGGGTTTCTGCTTTGGGCCTCGGGCCCTCCGGTCACGTGTGTCTCTCCGGACACTGCATGGTCAGTCTTCTGGTTCAACTTCCGCGGGTCGTTCGGGGTCGCGATTCGTCGACTACAAACCTTCGCAAAATACACACTTCCCCTTGGTTTAGTCACCGACGTTGCCATTATGCTGCCGCATTCCACAACCTTGCTCGCGGCGTCGAAGGTTGAAGCCACGCCCCTTTCCAGCGTTCCGTTTTAACTGGGGTGACGTCACTTCTAGGGCCCCTTGGTAAACCCGAAACCAAAAACATGAGCCTGGCTCCACAACTTTCACATTCCACAACTTCAACCCCTAGGTTGGCCTTTGCATGCCTAGATTGCAGATTCACACTGCTTGAAAAGTTAGAAAAATAGACTTAAGGCCTTGAAAATTACTGAAAGTTCCACATGATATGAAATAATAGATAGATTTAAACAGTGAAAAATATAAAAAACAGGGGTAGGGCTGTAACGTTACAACGTTTTCTGACTCGACTGTTTTCCAGTCCCAACGCGGGAATCTCGCGTCACAAACGCAATGTCGTGGACTATGGGGCGGTCTCTGGCTACCTTGCGTGATTCCACTCGCTGTTTTTCCTCCTTGGGTACGACGGTCAGCCGTGCACGTGGTTTTTTTGTCGTCTTCCCATCGCTTGATCGCCTGACTACCCCTCTCGCCGTTCCGTGGCTGGCGGAGGGAAGCTGGTTACTTCCCCTCCTTCACTTTCAGTTTCGTTTTCCCTCGGCCTGGTCATGCAGCTTGTCTGCGCTCAGCTGTTTCTTTGCTCTCCGTTGCCGTGAGCTAGGTTGCTCCAATCGTCCCGGGTTCGATGCGCTGTACTTCACGTCATCCAAACTCCTCCGACTTACTCGCGCTAATTATCAACTCGCGTACTAATAATTACAACGCGTCTACATAAATTAAAATGACATTTAGGGTGCGATTTCTCGACTTATACTGATACACGCGCCTCGCGCTTACACTTCGCCTACACCTCGGGTACCGGTGGTACATTTTGGAGATATTTACGTAGGTTGCTTATATTAAAAACTCCTTTTACGACTCCCCTGTCGTCTGATAGTTCATAGGCGTTCTTGCCGGCGATCGCAGAGATCGTAAAAGGGCCTATATACAAAAGAAACATTTTCTTTGCCTCCTTGTTTACCAGATTCGATACACTCAGGTCTCTGAGGAGTACTTTATCTCCTACAGCAAACACGGTGGTTATCGGATGCTTTTTCGCGTGAAGCCTGGCTCGTCGTTCGGCGTGTCGGTCCAAACGCGCCTTGGCCATAGCTCTCTTCATTTCGTCGGTCGCCTGGTCGCCTGGTGCTGCCTGCGGGTACTTGAAAAGCTTGGCCACCCCTCGCTCTGGCATGCGCCGGTGGTGAAGCTCGTGCGGCGTGAAGCCTGTACTCTCGTGCACGGTACTATTGAGCCAATACTCCAGTTGCGGCACCCACTTCACCCAGCTGGCATGTTTCTCATAGCAATACGTCCGCAAGAACCTTCCCAGTTCGCGCATAATCCGTTCGCTCGGATTGGACTGCGGATGTCTGATCGACGAGTGGTACGCTCGTATTTGGTGCGCCTCCAGGGCCTCGTACCACAAACGGGAGGTATACTGGGTCCCATGGTCACTCAGGATACCCTTCGGACAGGATACTTCTCTGACGTACTGCTCTAGCTTGGCCACACAGGCCCTGGCCGTGGCCGTTCGCAGCACATATAACGACACATATTTTGTAAACAAATCGACAAACACTAGGATATACCTAGCCGCTCCGTGCCCCTTTGGTAGTGGACCAAAGATGTCGGTGGCTGCGAGCACCTTCTCCCCTGTAGGTGTTATCGGCTGGTAGGTGCCATGTAGGCTACTATCAGTGTTGGGTAAGGAACGTTCTTTTTTTGTGAACTTTTCAGTGAACTTACTCTTTTTTTAAATGAAAGAACTTGAACGTTTAAAAGTTCATTCCGAGAACGAACTTTTCAGTTTTAGAAAGTTCATTTGTAAGTTCTTTCCGTGCGCCGAGCAGCCGTCGACTCGCCGCCGTCGACGCTTAAAAACAATAACAAATCGTTGTTCATCGTAGTTATTTTTTGTTTATTTGGATTAAGGACGCGTCAACCGTTAAGTCATAATGAACCACTCTAACCTAAGGGGGGGGGGGGGGGGGGGGGAAGAAGGGGGGTTTCTCACGTCGTGGTCGTCATCGTCTTTGTCATAGTTCGTTGTGTCATAGTCATCGTCATCGGGGAGGTCGTCAAGGGAAGGGGGCAAGGTCCCCGACGACGATTGCCAGAGCTCGCCTCCATTTATCATTTAATGTAGGCCTACGTTGACGCACGTTCAGCTGATTTTGACAACATCACGCACGATTCACGAAGTTAAAACGATGTACGCCAACTAATTCGGAAAATAAATCTTGGAAGCCTAAAATGCTAAGTATCTGCATTAATTTTACAAGCTGGTCGACGAGAATGTATTACAAATCATCAACACACGATCAAAGACAGCTCAACACTTTCGTCCGACTCAAACACGCGAGTAAATTGGTACTCGAACACCCCTAATGTTTTTTCTCGTGTTTTTCTTCTAATTTACGCTTGCCTTTAATAAAATAGTGATTTTTTTTACAAAAGAACTTTTAAAAGAACTAAGAAGAGAACTAAGAATATTTTAGACGAACTTGAACTTTTCAAAATTTTAGGTTTTAAAAGAACTTGAACTTTTTAAAAGTTCATTATTTGAACTGTGAACTGAACTTTTAAAAAGTTCATTTTAAAAAAAGAACTGACCCAACACTGGCTACTATTGGTGTGCTTGGCTTTCTGGCACAGGTCAAAGGTTGGCAATAGTCTCCTTACCGATCTCGACATTCCCTTCCAGAAAAAAGCTCTCTTGCAGCGCGGCCAGACATTTAGCCACCCCAAAATGCCCCAGTTCACGGTGTATCGCCCAGATAATCTCCTCAACCCAAAGTGGACGGAACACATACCTTCCACGTGCGTTCTCTGTCTACTCGCTGAGGCCGTGGTTTAGAAAAACCCTTTGTTATACACTTGGTACTTCTCACGCAGCCCCGGATGGGGCGCTCGCGGCTATTTTCCCTTAGGATAGCACCGTACTGTGCATCGTCCGCCTGATGTTCTGCCATTTTCTTCAACCTTGCCCTCAGAGCGGGACGACCGAGAGGTCGATCTTCGCGATTACTACTTCCTTGTCGCGACTGACTGATTCTATCACGGACCCCCCGTCGTCACGCGGGGTAACGGCTCAGTACATCGGCCTACGAGGTTTGTCCTTGCCTGCGCAGTGAACTATTTTCAAGTCGTATTCTTGGATTGCCAGTATCCAACGGGTGAGTCGGTTTGATAAAGACGGCACTGCATCATGAAGGTTAGAGCTTTGTGATCTGTGATCACCGTGAGGTTTTTTTGAACCAAAACACAAAAATACGAAACTTGTTTAGTGCGTGGACAATCGCGAGTAATTCCTCTTTTGCCGTGTAGTAATTAAGCTCCGCCCCTTTTAGCAGTCGGGACGTATTGATATGACGCGGATTCATCATCGTCTCCATATTGGAATAGCTGACCCCTACTCCGTGGTCGCTTGCATCACATTGCAAGAAGAACGGCCTGTCGTAGCGCGGGTAGGCTAACCCCCCACGGCGCTCACGAACAGCTGTTTGACTCCCTCGAAGTCGGCGCCTCAGTTCAGCGGTCCACTTCCATTTCACACCCTTTCTAAGCGTAGCCTGCAGACGTACTACGGCGCGCTGTAGTGCGTAGTAAATGTCTAAAAAAAGTTGCAAAGTCCGAGGAAAAGCCTTAAGTTGTCGAGGGTTCTGCGGCGTGGGCCAATCCTGGATGACGGTAAGTTTACGTGGGTCAGGCGACACTCCCCCCGAGGACAACACGTGGCCAAGGAATGGAACCCGTTCCTGCCGAATAGGGACTTATGGAAGTTGGGGTTGGCCCGGTTTCCCTGCAACGGGGTGAATATCGCCGCCAGATGTTTCAGGTTTTCCCCTGAACGTAGACGAAAACACAACTAGGTCATCGACGTTACGGTCGAGTGAACTCCTTTACCCCCTCACCAAGTACCTGATCCATGGCACGAGTGAAAACTCCTACCGAAGTGCTGAGCCAAAGGGGCAACACCTTGGGAATTGGTACGTCCTCTGATTATACTTGAAGGCAGTGTATTGCCTGCTCTCGGGAGTGGAAAAGGATCTGCCAGTAGCTAGAGGTCATGTCGAGCGACGACAGATACTTCACGTCCTGGAAACTGCTGCAGGAGTTTCCTCCGGGACATGAGGACATTCACGGTCCGGGATAAGGTTCGAGTTACATGCCTAGCGTCGAGACATAGGCGAACGGTTTGTCTTTCTTTACTACGACTACTAGTGGATTAAAAATATGGACTAGACGCGCGCCCCTATAATCCCCCCGGATAGCATTTTACTAAGTTGTTCTTCCATGGCCGCGCGGTACGCAAATGGTACGGGGTACGTCTTCTCAAAGAAGTTTGTTTCTTCTTTCACGAGAATCTTGTGCTGTAGCAGTTGATTGTCCCGGACGCGTGGAAAAAACGTCTTTATAGTCGACAACCAAAGCGATAAGTTCATCTTTCTCTTCTCGATTGAGCAGGGCATGGTTTTGTATGCTTTGTTTACTATCTCTTCTTGGTGAGCTGGTCTGGATCCCCCCCCTCGCTGGCACCAGATAGTAGGTGGAACCGTGGCCTCCCGTATCGGCGTCTCCTCGATTTTTACTCTAATTGAATTAATCGATCTTTCCCCCGCTTTTAGGGTTACTCCGTAGTTCATATTTTCTAGGGAGGGGTGCACCGTGTGTTGGTTAACTACCAGTTGACCGG
Source organism: Sweltsa coloradensis (assembly GCA_024449915.1). NCBI lineage: Eukaryota > Metazoa > Arthropoda > Insecta > Plecoptera > Chloroperlidae > Sweltsa > Sweltsa coloradensis. The sequence continues at coordinate 25,676 of JAMZAV010004269.1, forward strand.
TGGCAAAGCACATGTTGACCTTTTTTTGAATAAACCAGTCAATGCCGAGTATCAGACGCCGTACCAGGTCTGTGACTACTAGGCACGTCACTTCGCAAACCCTTTCGTCGATACACAGCTCGAGTAGGACCTGCTTGGTCACCCGCTTGCTCCGTTTGCTGGTGGCCCCTAGCACCGTTACTCCAACTACAGGTAACACAGTTAGTTTGGGGTTCCTCGCGATGAGCTCATTGAAGAATAACTCGGGGCATACAAGTGAACCTCACTCCCTGTGTCTAAGAGTGCGGACACTACAATGCCATCCGCGCCTAGCGTACATTCTATGCATGGCGGGAAGTTATTAGTTCGGTCCCTGTCACTAGCGTCTTCCGCAAGTAATTCTTCACGAGGGTTATTAAATACGGTATTTACATATCTATCCATAACACGACTATGAGATAAGCCCTGGGTCGAGACGTGGCCGTGTTCCGTCTCGGCTCTCCCGCACCAGGTTGCCGCACCGGGTTGCCGCACCTTGTTGCCGCACCTGTATACCGCAACCTGGCTGCCTACCTATAATTTTTTGGGGTGACCGTTTGGTTACCGCACTTTGCTGCGCACCTTGTTGCCGCACCTGTCTGCCGCACCTTGTTGCCGCACCTGTCAGCCGCACTTTGCTGCCCCACCTTGTTGCCGCACCTGTCTGCCGCACCTGTCTAATGCATCTGGCTGCCGTACCTGCTAAAAATAAAATAAAAAAAACGTAAAAGTACAATATTCATGAGAAATATTTCTTTTTTCGTACCCAAAAACGTAGCAAGTCTAAGTTCAGAGATTTCGAAGGTCCTGTCAAATTTTCATTAAGATCGCATATACCGTTTGCCCAGTAGAGAGCGAACAAACAGACAAAAAAAAACAAAAAAAAAACACCCGAGCCAAATTTTTTGGGGGTCAGTCTTCGCTTCCCTCATCCAATAAACCTAAAAAAACTCATATTTAAACCTTTATTCTATAGATTCTGTCTAACTTTTTTAACTTTTTCTTGCAGAAAGCAATACATAAACAGCCTGCATAAACTGCCGCACATGGATGCCGCACCTTGTTGCTGCACCTGGTTGCCGCACCTTGTTGCCGCACCTGTCTACTGCATCTGGCTGCCGTACCTGATAATACCCTTCGATAGAGGTGAATGGTGGACTGTCTGGCTGCTGCAACTAAAAATACTTTTTCATAAAAGTGTCCGGGATGCCGCAACTTGTTGCCGCACCGGGTTGCCGCACCTGTCTACCGCACCTGGCTGCCGTACCTGATAATACTTTTTCATAGAGGTGTACGGTTGACCGTTTGGTTACGGCACCTAACTGCCGCACCTTGTTGCCGCACCTTGTTGCCGCACCTTGTTGCCGCACCTGTCTGCCGCACATGGTTGCCGCACCTTGTTGCCGCATCTGGTTGCCGCACCTGTCTACCGCACCTGGCTGCCGTACCTGATAAAACTTTTTCATAGAGGTGTACGGTTGACCGTTTGGTTACCTTTGCCGTTGCCGCACCAGGCTGCCGTACCTGCCTACCGCACCTGGCTGCCATACCTGATAAAACTTTTTCATAGAGGTATACGGTTGACCGTTTGGTTACCGCATTTTGCTGCCGCACCTTGTTGCCGCACTTTGTTGCCGCACCTGCCTGCCGCACCTTGTTGCCGCACCTCTGCCGCACCAAGTTGCCGCACCAGATAGCCGCACCGGGTTGCCGCACCAGATTGACGCACCTTGTTACCGCACCTTGTTACCGCACCAGGTTGCCGCACCGGGTTGCCGCACCTTGTTGCCGCACCTGTCTACCGCACCTGGCTGCCGTACCTGATAATACTTTTTCATAGAGGTGTACGGTTGACCGTTTGGTTACCGCACTTTGCTGCCGCACCTGTCTGCCGCACCTTGTTGCCGCACCTGTCAGCCGCACTTTGCTGCCCCACCTTGTTGCCGCAACTGTCCGCCGCACCTGTGTACTGCATCTGGCTGCCGTACCTGCTAAAAATTGAAAAAAACCCGTAAAAGTACAATATTCATGAGAAATATTTCTTTTTTCGTACCCAAACACGTAGCAAGTCTAAGTTCAGAGATTTCGAAGGTCCTGTCAAATTTTCATTAAGATCGCATATGCCGTTTGCCCAGTAGAGAGCGAACAAACAGACAAAAAAAATCAGAAAAAAAACGCATGTGCCAAATTTTTTGGGGGTCAGTCTTTGCTTCCCTCATCCAATAAACCTAAAAAAACTCATATTTAAACCTTTATTCTATAGATTCTGTCTAACTTTTTTAACTTTTTCTTGCAGAAAGCAATACATAAACAGCCTGCATAAACTGCCGCACATGGATGCCGCACCTTGTTGCTGCACCTGGTTGCCGCACCTTGTTGCTGCACCTTGTTGCCGCACCTGTCTGCCGCACCTGTCTACTGCATCTGGCTGCCGTACCTGATAATACCCTTCGATAGAGGTGAATGGTGGACTGTCTGGCTGCTGCAACTAAAAATACTTTTTCATAAAAGTGTCCGGGATGCCGCAACTTGTGCCCACCGGTTGCCGCACCGACCGCAGGCTGCGTACCTGATAATACTTTTTCATAGAGGTGTACGGTTGACCGTTTGGTTACGGCACCTAACTGCCGCACCTTGTTGCCGCAACTGTCCGCCGCACCTGTCTACTGCATCTGGCTGCCGTACCTGCTAAAAATTGAAAAAAAAAACGTAAAAGTACAATATTCATGAGAAATATTTCTTTTTTCGTACCCAAATACGTAGCAAGTCTTAGTTCAGAGATTTCGAAGGTCCTGTCAAATTTTCATTAAGATCGCATATACCGTTTGCCCAGTAGAGAGCGAACAAACAGACAAAAAAAAATAAAAAAAAAACACCCGAGCCAAATTTTTTGGGGGTCAGTCTTTGCTTCCCTCATCCAATAAACCTAATAAAACTCATATTTAAACCTTTATTCTATAGATTCTGTCTAACTTTTTTAACTTTTTCTTGCAGAAAGCAATACATAAACAGCCTGCATAAACTGCCGCACATGGATGCCGCACCTTGTTGCCGCACCTGGTTGCCGCACCTTGTTGCCGCACCTGTCTGCCGCACCTGGCTGCCGTACCTGGCTGCAGTACCTGATAAACCCTTCGATAGAGGTGAATGGTGGACTGTCTGGCTGCTGCAACTAAAAAATATTTTTCATAGAAGTGTCCGGGATGCCGCAACTTGTTGCCGCACCGGGTTGCCGCACCTGTCTACCGCACCTGGCTGCCGTACCTGATAATACTTTTTCATAGAGTTGTACGGTTGACCGTTTGGTTACGGCACCTAACTGCCGCACCTTGTTGCCGCACCTGTTGCCGCACCTGTCTGCCGCACCTTGTTGCCGCACCTTGTTGCCGCACCTGGTTGCCGCACCTTGTTGCCGCACCTGTCTGCCGCACCTTGTTGCCGCACCTGGCTACTGCATCTGGCTGCCGTACCTGATAAAAATTGAAAAAAAAGTAAAAGTACAATATTCATGAGAAATATTTCTTTTTTCGTACCCAAAAACGTAGCAAGTCTAAGTTCAGAGATTTCGAAGGTCCTGTCAAATTTTCATTAAGATCGCATATGCCGTTTCCCCAGTAGAGAGCGAACAAACAGACAAAAAAAAAAAAAAAAAAAAAACACCCGAGCCAAATTTTTTGGGGGTCAGTGAAATTGAAGTCTTCGCTTCCCTCATCCAATAAACCTAAAAAAACTCATATTTAAACCTTTATTCTATAGATTCTGTCTAACTTTTTTAACTTTTTCTTGCAGAAAGCAATACATAAACATTACCTCAATGTACACGTAAAATATGAACGTTAAAGCCCTACCCGATTGGTCAGAATCGGCCTAAATGTCACAAAAATATCGCACTAAAAATCGAAAAAATCCCTAAAAGTACGATATTCATGAGAAATATTTCTTCGATTGTACCCAAAAACAATACAGCTCCAAGTTCAGAGATTTAGAAGGTCCCCTCCAATTTTCATCAAGATCGGATATGCTGTTTGCCTAGTAGAGAGCAAACAAACGAACAAAAAAAAATTAAATTTAAAAAAAAAAAACATTGGAGCTAAATTTTTTGAGGGGTCAGTGAAATTGAAGTCTTCGCTTCGCTCATCCAATCAAGGGTTCGAGCCCTGTAGACGTTTTTTGTGGAAGAATTAAAATGGCGGAATTTCAGTGATTCGTTTGTTTTAAAATTCGGAAACATATACTTGACCACGTACGATACATCATACCAAGAATTTTCTTTCAAATAAACATTTCTCTAAGATCAAGGGTTCGGGCCCTGTAGACGTTTTTCGTGTAAAAATTAAATCGGCTGAATTTCGTGATTTGTTTGTTTTGAGATTCGGAAACGTAATTTTCCCCGTGGATCTCATAATTTCACGACTTTTTTTCAAATAAACAAATACATAATACCGTATTATAGAGTTGTACGGGGGACCGTTTGGTTACCGTATTTTGCTGCCGCACCTTGTTGCTGCACTTTGTTGCCGCACCTGCCTGCCGCACCTTGTTGCCGCACCTGCCGCACCGTTGCCGCACCAGATAGCCGCACCGGTTGCCGCACCAGATTGACGCACCTTGTTACCGCACCTTGTTACCGCACCAGGTTGCCGCACCGGGTTGCCGCACCTTGTTGCCGCACCTGTCTACCGCACCTGGCTGCCGTACCTGATAATACTTTTTCATAGAGGTGTACGGTTGACCGTTTGGTTACCGCACTTTGCTGCCGCACCTTGTTGCCGCACCTTGTTGCCGCACCTGTCTGCCGCACCTTGTTGCCGCACCTGTCAGCCGCACATTGCTGCCCCACCTTGTTGCCGCAACTGTCCGCCGCACCTGTCTACTGCATCTGGCTGCCGTACCTGCTAAAAATTGAAAAAAAAACGTAAAAGTACAATATTCATGAGAAATATTTCTTTTTTCGTACCCAAAAACGTAGCAAGTCTAAGTTCAGAGATTTCAAAGGTCCTGTCAAATTTTCATTAAGATCGCATATGCCGTTAGCCCAGTAGAGAGCGAACAGAAAAAAAAAAAAAAAAAAACACCCGAGCCAAATTTTTTGGGGGTTAGTGAAATTGAAGTCTTCGCTTCCCTCATCCAATAAACCTAAAAAAACTCAAATTATACCTTTATTCTATAGATTCTGTCTACCTTTTTTTAACTTTTTCTTGCAGAAAGCAATACATAAACAGCCTGCATAAACTGCCGCACATGGATGCCGCACCTTGTTGCTGCACCTGGTTGCCGCACCTTGTTGCCGCACCTTGTTGCCGCACCTGTCTGCCGCACCTGTCTACTGCATCTGGCTGCCGTACCTGATAATACCCTTCGATAGAGGTGAATGGTGGACTGTCTGGCTGCTGCAACTAAAAATACTTTTTCATAGAAGTGTCCGGGATGCCGCAACTTGTTGCCGCACCGGGTTGCCGCACCTGCCTGCCGCACCTTGTTGCCGCACCTGTCTGCCGCACCAAGTTGCCGCACCAGATAGCCGCACCAGATAGCCGCACCAGATTGGCGCACCTTGTTACCGCACCTTGTTACCGCACCTTGTTACCGCACCAGGTTGCCGCACCGGGTTGCCGCACCTTGTTGCCGCACCTGTCTACCGCACCTGGCTGCCGTACCTAAAAATACTTTTTCATAGAGGTGTACGGTTGACCGTTTGGTTACCGCACTTTGCTGCCGCACCTTGTTGCCGCACCTGTCTGCCGCACCTGTCAGCCGCACTTTGCTGCCCCACCTTGTTGCCGCAACTGTCCGCCGCACCTGTGTACTGCATCTGGCTGCCGTACCTGCTAAAAATTGAAAAAAACCCGTAAAAGTACAATATTCATGAGAAATATTTCTTTTTTCGTACCCAAACACGTAGCAAGTCTAAGTTCAGAGATTTCGAAGGTCCTGTCAAATTTTCATTAAGATCGCATATGCCGTTTGCCCAGTAGAGAGCGAACAAACAGACAAAAAAAAAACAAAAAAAAACGCATGTGCCAAATTTTTTGGGGGTCAGTCTTTGCTTCCCTCATCCAATAAACCCCAAAAAAACTCATATTTAAACCTTTATTCTATAGATTCTGTCTAACTTGTCTTTAAAGCGTACTCGTATGGTTTTTACATTGTTACGCATATTGCAAAATTTAGCACTAAGAACTTTCAGCGTTCAGCCGATAGGTAACACTAGCATCGAAACGCTAGTAATTTCAAATTTTCGAGGGCAATGTTTATGACCGGCAGGACCGGCGAGGGTTGCCGGGGTGTTGGGGTTTTTTTATGGGGGGGTGGAAGGGGGCGGGTAAAAACAGGGTGGGTATTGGACAGGGTGATGACCCTTAACTTCGATTTGTTGTGCGATATAGTTTATGTTTGTACACGATTTGAACTGGATTTCGGATGGAAAAAAAAAAGATGATGCATTTGTCGGAAACGAAAGAAGAACACTGTCGCAAATTCGTCAGTGTCGGCGATTACTAAAAGGGAGCAAATTTATTGTTATTTTTTTTTGCCCTGTGTGCTGGTTTTCCCCCGGCATGGGGGGAATCGAACCTTGGACTTTTTTAAAAACATTCCCTTTCTTCCGTTTCTCCCCTATAGTAGCACCAATTTTTTGAATTAACTTTGTGTATTTTTTCAGTGTTTTCCCCATTTTCCTCTAATTAAAAAGCACTCACAAATTTAGTGAAATTTTCTTTAAAAGCCCTGTGTGCTTTTTCCTTTTCCCCTGTTTTTTTTAAACGCGACGGGAACGGGCAGAAGCTTGGGGGTGACATGGGTTTTTTTTTTTCCACCCCTCGACCTTTTCAAATTATTGGATGAAATAATTTTTTCAGCGAAATATTTTTTTTTTTGTTGAAATATTTAAAACTTGGTTCAAATGTGTGGAGTTATGAAAAAGCGGTTTTTTTTCCCGTGTCTACGTCAAAAAATGGGCTGAAATACAAATATTATTAAAATTATTATATATATATAAAATTATTATATATTTTTAAAATTATTGTAGAAGCATATCCATACCTGTCAGTTTTTTCGTAGAATTTTGTCCCCAAAAAAAGAAAATCAAGAACACCTTAATATTTTTAAATTTTAATATTTGCATTAAACAAAAAAAACAAAAATACATAGAACAAAAAAAACAAAAGAAACAGAGGGAGAAAACCCTCACTTCAAAGATGGTCTACTATTTCCCCCCCCCCCCCACCCCCCCCCACCACAAATTTTACCACTGGGAATTTTTGGGAAAAATGAAATGTTGAAGGGAGGCCCGTTCTCCCCCAAATCGTGGTAACGAAGATAATCACCGTTGGTACAACAAAACTTTTCATTTTGTACCGCTATAGCTAAAACTAAAAAAAAAACTACCCTTATCAAATGGGGAAAGCAAATAAAAATTTATATTCGGTGGACAAAATAATTGGTTCAAAAATTTTCAATCATTAGCATAAATAATCAACTCAAATCAAGAACATTTCGAATAAAATTTAAAAAATTTTGAAAAATCCCACAAAACTAAATTTTTTTTTCTTTAATTTTAACAGGATTTGGGAGACGGAATTCGTGAACCGAAAGACATTTTTTCTGTTTTTTGTAAATTACCTGTTTATTTTTTTTTTCTGGTAAAATTGTATGTGCTTTGTTTTACCGAAATGTGCAAAGAATTATTTCTGTTTCTGTAAATTACGTGTTTTTTTACCCGGGAATATTTTGGCTTTTTTTTACCGAAAAGGGTAACGATTTATTGCTGTTTCTAGTAAAAACGTTTTTTTTTTAACCTGGTAAATTTTTTGTAATTTGTTTTACCGAAATGTGTAACGATATTATTTTCTGTTTTCGAAAAATTTGTGTTATTTTTTACTAAAAATTTACGTGCTTTGTTTTTTCCGAAAAGTTAACGATATATTGCGTTTTTCGTAAATTCGTGTTTTTTTTTTAATTTTTTTACCTGGTAATTTTTTATGTACTTTTTTTACCGAAATGTTTAAAAATATTATTGCTGTTTCTCGAATTCGTGTTATTTTTATCCCTAATCATTTATGTGCTTTGTTTTACCGAAATTGTAAAATATTTGCTGTTTTTCGTAAAAAACCTGTTATTTTACACCCGGGGAATTTTTTATGTGCTTTTTTTATGAAATGTGTAAAAATTATTTCTTTTCTCATAAAATTTCGTGTTATTTTTTTACCCGGTAACTTTTTTTTGTGGGGGTTTTTTTTTACCGAAATGTTAAAAATATTATTGCTGTTTCTGTAAATTACGTGTTTTTTTATACCCGGGAAACTTTATGTGCTTTTTTTTTAGAAAAGTGTAACGTTTATTGCTGTTTCTCGTAAATTGCCTTTTATTTTTCCCGGTCGTTTTTATGTGCTTTGTTTTACCGAAAATTTAACCTATTTTGCTGTTTCTTTTTAATTACCTTTATTTTATATCCGTAATATTTTTTTTGTTTTACCGAAATTGGGAAGTATTTTTATTACTGGGGGTTTGCGTAATTTTTAACGTAAATTTTCCCGTATCCGGGAACATTTTTAGAAAATGTGATTAGTTTTCCATTTTATGTGCTAAGATTCCAAAATGGTACGTTCTGCTATCTTAAACGTTGATGTATAAGGTAAATAGATTTCTTTTATAGAAACACCCATTCAACCATAAAAGCCCCCTGTCTTGCAATAAAGATAACTAATTTGGAAACGGAAAACTTTTATTTTAATGCCCCAAAGTCAACTTCTTTCCTTTTTCATTTTCCACCCTCATTACTATATGACACACAAAAAATCGCTATAGCATCAGGGGGTTTTTTGTATTCTTGATTCGAACCCAGTTGATACGGAGAGTTTTGTGGAATCCATCACACACCCAAAAATTAAAAAAGTTGAATGCTAAATACAATTTTTTTAATTTCCTATTGTTACAAAACAAAATAAATTTTTTTCCGTGAACAAAACACACATTTGCAACAACATTTTAGGTAGCAACAATTTTTAGGTCAACAATTTTATTTGTTTATTTTATAAGGGGGCTACTTTTACGTGTGTTACAGATATATTTTCTTTGTATTTTATTGTAGCCGTAGTTACTTGGCACTTGTGGGTGCAAAACTGAATTGGAACGTAAAATAAAAAAATCCTTATCTCGGGGGGGGAAATTTTTATCGTAGGTACCGCAAAAAAACACATTTCCCTAAATCGAGCTACTTTTTAGCCCATGCTGTTAATTTTTTGACTAAAAAAAAAAATTTTCGCGGAAAAAATTATTTTTAAACAAAAGGGTGTTGAATGGGTTGACAGGGAGACAGGTATTGGGAAAACCCCCAATTTTCCCCCCCCACTTTGAATCTGCCATATCCCCCCAAGAACGGGGCCCCCTAAAACACTAAATTGCGGCGGGGTTTTTTAATCAATATAACCAATATTTTTGGATTTCCCCGTTTTAGTTACGGTTTTTTTTTTTACATCTAACAATTCGATTATGTTCCATGGTATGTAATATTAAAAAAATATGATCACAGATGAAAATTCCATGTAGGCTTACCAAATTTAAATAAAATTTTTTCGAAATTATTTTTTATTTTCATACGAAAATGTTGGGGGGGAAAGTTGGGAAATAAAAAAATATACACGCGAAACCCCCCCAAACATTATGTCTGGGGTGCTACGCCGTATTGGGGTTTCCCTTGAAAGCAATGCAATTAATTTTTGAATACCCTCCTCCCCTGAAAGAGACCTTCGGCGCATCTGGGCCCTTTAAAGGTTTCTCAGCCCCCGCCCCGAGGGATAAAAATAACCCCCCCCCCCCTACCAAACCGCAAAACAACCCCCGTCGGGGAGCAGACCTCCTTGTACAAAGTATTGCATATCTCACGGGGTGTCGTGCGCTAGTAGTTCCCACTTTCACCGCAAAATTTGAGAGCGCCCAACCATTTATCGGGCTCTTTGATCGCATATGCCGTTTTTTCCCGTTTTAGAGCGAACAACGACAAAAAAAAAAAAAAAAAAAAAAAACCCCAGCCAAAATTTTTTGGGGGGCAGTGAAATTAAGTCTTCGCTTCCCTCCCAATAAAACCCAAAAAATCATATTTAAACCTTTATTTTATAGATTGTCTAACTTTTTTAACTTTTTTTTGCAGAAAGCAAAACATAAAAAAATTACCTCAATGTCACGTAAAATATGAACATAAAGCCCTACCCGATGGGGCGAATCGTCCAAAATGTACAAAAAATATCGCACTAAAAAAATTTAAAAAAATCCCTAAAAAATACGATTTTTGAGAAAAATTTCTTCAATTGTACCCAAAAACATACAGCTCCAAATTCAGAGATTTAGAAGGTCCCCTCCAATTTCATCAAGATGGATTGCTGTTTTTCCCAAATAGAGAGCAAACAAACAACAGACAAAAAAAAAATAAAATTAAAAAAAAAAACATTGGGGCTAAATTTTTTGAGGGGGCAGTTGAAATTTAAGTCTTTTGCTTCGCTCATCCCAAACAAAGGGTTTGAGCCCCCGTAGACGTTTTTTGTGGGAATTAAAAAGGCGGAATTTCGGGGATTTGTTTTGTTTTTAGATTCGGGAAACTAATTTTCCCCCTGGATCTCTAATTTCCGCTTTTTTTTTTAAAAAACAAAAAACATAATACCGTATTATAGAGGTACGGGGGCCGTTTTGTTTCCGTATTTTGCTGCATCACCTCCCCCGCCCGTTGCCGCACCTTTTTTGCCGCACCTGTCTGCCGCACCTTTTGCCGCCCTAACTGCCGCACCAAATTGCCGCACCAATAGCCCCCACGGGGGTTTTTCCGCACCAGATTGACGCACCTTGTTACCGCACCAGGGGCCGCCCGGGGTTTCCCACCTTGTTGCCGCACCTGTCTACCCCACCTGGCTCCCAAAACCCGATAATACTTTTTCATAAGGGGTACGGTTGACCGTTTTGGGTTTCCGCCTTTGCTGCGCACCTTTTGCCGCACCTGGTTCCGCCCTTTTTCCCACCCCCCCCCCCCCCCCCCCCCCCCCCTTTTCCCCCGTCCCTCCCATTGTTGCCGCACCCGTCGCCGCACATTGCTGCCCCACCTTGGGGGCTGCAACTGTCCGCCGCACCTGTTACTGCATCGGCTGCCGTACCCCGCTAAAAATTGAAAAAAAACGTAAAAAGTACAAAATTCTGAGAAATATTTCTTTTTTTTGTACCCAAAAACGAGCAAATCTAATTTAGAGATTTCGAAGGTCCCGTCAAATTTTCATTAAGATCGCATATGCCCTTTGCCCCCGAGAGACAAAAAGAAAAAAAAAAAAAAAACACTGAGCCAAAATTTTTTGGGGGGGTTTGTGAAATTGAGTCTTCGCTTCCCCTCATCCAAAAACCTAAAAAAAACTCACATTATACCTTTTTCTATAGATTCTGTTACCTTTTTTTAACTTTTTTTTGCAACAACAAAAACAGCCTGCATAAACTGCCGCACAGGAAACTGCACCTTGTTGCCGCACCGGTTTGCCGACCTTCCCCCCGCACCTGGTGCCGTACCTGATAATACTTTTTTATAGAGTTTACGTTGAAACCCTTTTTTGGGTTTCGGGACCTAACTGCCGCACTTTGTTGCCCCCACCTGTCTGCCGCACCTGTCGCCGTACTTGATAAAAAATTTTTCAAGAGGGGACGGTTTACCCTTTGGTTACCCCCACTTTGCTGCCGCACCTTTTTGCCGCCCCCCCCGCACCTGGCTGCCGTACCTGATAAACTTTTTCATAGAGGGTGTAGGTTGACCGTTTGGTTACCGGTTTTGTGCCAAACCTTGTTTTTCCCCACTTTGTTGCCGCCCCGCCTGCCACACCTTGTTGCCGCACCGTCTGCCGCACCAATTGCCCACCAGATAGCCGCACCGGGGTTTCCGCCCAGATTGACGACCTTTTTACCGCACCCTTTTTACCCAGCACCAGTTTCCCCAACGGGGGCCCCACCTTGTTTTCCGCACCCGTCTCCGCACCCCGGGTGCCGTACCCATAATACTTTTTCATGAGGTGTCGGTTACCTTTGGGTTTTCCGCACTTTGCTGCCGACCTTGTTGCCTCACCTGTCTATTGCATTGGGGTTTACCTGATAATACTTTTTCTAGAGGGTACGGTTTACCTTTGGGTTTCGGGCCCCAACTGCCCACCTTTTTGCCGACCTGTCTGCCGCACCTGTCACCGCACCTAAATGCCGTACCTGATAAAAACTTTTTCTAGGGTGTACGGTTGGGCCGTTTGGGTTTCCCCACTTTTCTCCGCACCTTGTTTCCGCACCTGTCGCCGCACTTTTTTGCCCCACCTTGTTGCCGCACCTGTCTGCGCCCCCTGTTTACCGCCCTGCTGCCGTCCTTGTTGCCGCACCTGGTTTCCGCACCTGTCTACCGCACCCGGCTGCCGTACCTGATAAAACTTTTTCATAGAGGGTACGTTGACCCTTTGGTTCAGCACTTTGCTGCCTCCCTTGTTTTTCCGCACCTGTCTACCGCACCTTGATGCCGCACCTGGTTGCCGCACCTGGCTGCCGTACCGTTTCCGCACCTCTGCCATACCTGATAAAAAATTTTTTTATAGAGGTATACGGTTGACCGTTTTTTTACCGCACTTTTTCCGCACCTTGTTTTTGCACCTGTCTACCGCCCTGGCTGCCGTCCTGATAATACTTTTTATGAGGTGAGGTTGACGTTTGGTTTTCCGTATTTTGCTGCCGACCTTGTTGCCGCACTTTGTTGCCGCACCTTGTTGCCGCACCTGTCTCCGCACCTAAATGCCGCCCATTTTTCCGCACCGGGTTGCCGCCCAGATTGACGCACCCTTTTTACCGCACCAGGTTGCCGCACCGGGGTTTCCGCCCGGTTCCCCCACCTTGTTTCCGCACCTGTATACCGCACCTGGTGCCTTTCCTGATAATACTTTTTCATAGAGGTGTACGGTAGCCCTTTTGGTTACCGCACTTTGCTGCCGCCCTTGTTGCCGCACCTTTTGCCCCCACCTGTAGCCCCACTTTGCTGCCCCACCTTGTTGCCCCAAAATGTCCGCCGCACCGTCTACTGCATCTGGCTGCCGTACCGCTAAAAAAAAAAAAAAAACTTAAAATACAAATTCATGGGAAAAATTTTTTTTTTCGTACCCCAAAAACGACAAGTCTAAGTTCAGGATTACAAGGTCCCGTCAAATTTTCATTTGTCGCTATACCCTTTGCCCATAGAGAGCGAACAAACGACAAAAAAAAAAAAACCCCCGGGCCAAATTTTTGGGGGTCAGTCTTTGCTTCCCCCATCCAATTAACCCAAAAAAACTCTTTTTTAAACCCTTTATTTATAGATTCTGTCTAACTTTTTTAACTTTTTTTTCAGGAAGAATACATAAACACCCGCTAAAAGGCCGCACAGGTCCGCCCTTTTTGCTGCACCGGTTCCGCACCTTGTTGCCGCACCTTGTTGCCCACCTTTTGCCGCCCTTCTACTGCTTGGGTTTCCCTACCCGATTATACCCTTCATAGAGGGAATGGGGGCGTCTGGGTGTGCAATAAAAATACTTTTTCATAAAAAATGCCGGGGTGCCGCAAATTGTTGCCGCACCCGGGTTGCCGCCCGTCCACCGCACCTGGTGCCGTACTGAATAATTTTTTTATAGAGTTGTACGGTTGACCGTTTGGTTTCGGCACCGAAATGCCCCACCCGTCTACCCCACCTCTGACTACCCGATAAAAATTTTTTAAAAAAGGGTACGGGTTTAAACCCTTTTTTTACCGCCTTTTTCTGCCCCCTTTTTTGCCGCACCTTCCCACCGCACCTGGCTGCCGTACCTATAAACTTTTTTTATAGACATTTTGGTTGACCGTTTGGTTACCGATTTTGTGCCAAACCCCTTTTTGCCCCACTTTGTTGCCGCACCTGCCCCGCCGCACCTTTTTGCCGCACCTGTCGCCCCTACCGTATAGCCCACCGGGGGTTGCCGCCCAGATTGATCACCTTTTACCGCACCTTGTTACCCACCAGGTTGCCCCACCGGGTTTCCGCACCTTGTTTCCGCACCTTCTACCCACCTGCTGCCGTACCCAAATACTTTTTCAAAGAGGAGACGGTTTTTACCGTTTGGGTTTCGGCACCTTTCTGGGCCCCACCTTGTTGCCGCACCTGTCTGCCCCACCCGTCTACCGACCTGGCTGCCGTACCTTTTTGCCGACTGGTTCCGCACCTGCTACCGCACCTCGCTGCCCTACCTGATAAAACTTTTTTTATAGAGGGGGTTTACGGTTACCGTTTGGTTACCGCACTTTGCTGCCGCACCTTGTTCCGCACCTTTTCTGCCGCACCTTTTGCTGCACCTGTCTGCCACACCTTTATGCCGCACCCTTTTTGGCCCCCCCTGGCTGCCGTACCTGTCTACCGCACTGGGTGCCCTACTATCCAACGGTTTTTCCCTTTGGTTTCCGCCCTTTTCTGCCGCCTTGTTGTTGCACCTGTCACAGCCCTGGGTGCCGACCCCGATATATTTTTCATAGAAGGTGTTCGGTTGACCGTTTGGTTACCGCACTTTGCTGCCGCACTTTTTGCGGGACCTGGGGCCACACCTTTTTGCCGCCCTGCTGCCCACCTTGTTGCCGCACTGGTTACCGCACCCGTCTACCGCACCCGGCTGCCATACCCGATAAAAATTTTCTAGAGGTATACGGGTTGACTGTAGGTTTCCGCACTAGGTGCCGCCCTGGGCCCCCACCTTCAACCGCACCCGGGTGCCGTACTGATAATACTTTTTTTATAGAGGGGTCGGTTGACCGTTTGGTTCCGATTTTTGCTGCCCACCTTTTTGCTGCACTTTTTGCCGCCCTGCCGCCCCACCTTGTTGCCCACTTTGCTCCCCACATTGTTGCCCCAAAATGTCCCCCGCACCCGTTACTGCTTGGGTGCCCTACTGCTAAAATTGAAAAAAAAAAGTAAAAGTACAATATTCATGAGAAATATTTCTTTTTTTGTACCCAAAAAAGTAGCAATCTAAGTCAGAGATTTTTGAGGTCCTTCAAATTTTCATTAAGATCGCATTACCGTTTGCCCAGTAAGAGCGAAAAAAACAGACAAAAAAAAAAAAAAAAAAAACCCGAGCCAATTTTTTTTGGGGGCTTTTCGCTTCCCTCTCCAAAAACCAAAAAACTCATATTTAAACCTTTATTCTATAGATTCTGTCTAAAATTTTTTACTTTTTCGCAGAAAACAACATAAAAAGCCGCATAAACTCCGCACATGGGTGCCGCCCTTGGCTGCACCCGGGTTTCCCACCTTGTTTCCCACCTTGTACTGCATTGGGTGCCGTACCTTAAAACCCTTCGATAGAGGTGAATGGTGGACTGTCTGGCTGCTGCAAAATAAAAAAACTTTTTATAAAATGTCCGGGGTGCCGCAAATTGTTGCGCACAAAATTTTTCCGCACTTGTTGCCCCACCCGGGTGCCGTCCGATAAAAATTTTTCATAGATGTACGGTTTTAACGTTTGGTTACGCACCTAACGCCGCACCTTTTGCCACCTGTCTCCCCCTTGTTGCCGCCCCGTCTCCGCACCTTGATGCCCCGCACCTTGTTGCCGACCCGGCTGCCCCACCTGTAACCGCACTGGCTGCCTACCTGATAAAAATTTTTTTAAAGGTATACGGTTGAGGTTTGGTTACCGCAATTGCTGCCGCACCTTTTGTTGCACCTTCTACCGACTGGCTTCGTACCCGATAAAACTTTTTCATAGAGGGGTACGGTTTTACCCTTTGGACCGTTTTTTCTGCCGCACCTTGTTGCCGCACCTGTCCCGCCGCACCTAATGCCCCACCCGATTTACGCCCTGTAACCGCACCAGGTTTCCACCCAGGGGTTTTCCGCCCTTTTGCCGCACCTGTATACCCCCCCCTGGCTCCGTACCTGATAAAACTTTTTTTATGAGGTGTACGTTGACCGGGTTTTTTACCACTTGCTGCCGCCTTGTTGCGGCATTTGGTTGCCGACCTGTCTGCCCCCTTGTTTTCCGCCCTGTACCGCACTTTGTGCCCCCCCTTTTTGCCGCAAATGTCCCCCCGCACCCGCTACTGCATCTGGCTGCCGTACCTGCTAAAAATTGAAAAAAACCCGTAAAAGTCAATATTCATGAGAAATTTTCTTTTTTCGCCCAAAAAAAGTCAAATCTAATTCGGATTTCGAAGGTCCTGTCAAAATTTCATTAAATCCAATACCCTTTGCCCCGTAGAGACGAAAAAACAGAAAAAAAAAAAACCCCAACCAAATTTTTTTGGGGGGCAGTCTTTGTTTCCCCCATCCCAAAAAACCTAAAAAACCATATTTAAACCTTTTTTCTATAGATTCTGTTAACTTTTTTAACTTTTTCTTGCGAAAACAATACTAACCTGCTAAAATCCGCACAGGGTGCCGCACCTTTTTCCCACCTGTCTACTGCTCGGCTGCCGTAAAACCCGATAATACCCCTTTGATGGGGGTGAGGGGGGACTGTCTGGCTGTTCAACTAAAAAAACTTTTTTATAAAAGTGTCCGGGGTGCCGCAAAATTGTTCCGCCCGGGGTTTCCAAACCTGTCTACCGCACCCGGCTGCCCACCCGATAAAACATTTTCTAGAGGTGTCGGGTTTACCGTTTGGTTACCGCACTTTGCTGCTGCACCTTGTTGCCGCACCTGGCTGCCGCACCTTGTTTCCGCACCCGCGCCGCACTTTTCGCCCCCCTTGTTTCCCACCCGTCTACTGCATCGGCTCTGTACCTGATAATACTTTTTTATAAGGTACGGTTGACCGTTTTTGGTTACGGGACCTAACTGCGCACCTTTTACCGCAACTGGCTGCCGTCCTTTTTGCCGCATCTGGCTGCCGCACCTGTCACCGCAACCCCGGCTGCCTACCTGATAAAAATTTTTCATAGAGGTTACGGGGAGCGTTTTTTTACAGCACTTTGCGCCGCACCCTTTTTTGCCGCACCTGCTGCCGCACCTTTTGCCGCACCTTTTGCCGCACCTGCGCCGTCCTGTCCCAAACCCCCTGGGTGCCATACCCGATCCAACGGGTTGACCGTTTGGGTTCCCACTTTCTGCCGCCCTTGTTGTTGCCCTGTCTTTAGCACCGGCTGCCGTACCTATAATACTTTTCATAGAGGGGGTTTCGGTTTACTGTTTGGTTACCCCTTTTTTTTGCCGCACCTTGTTTTTCCGCACTTTGTTTTCCGCCCTGTCGCCCCCTAACTGCCGCCCAAGGTGCCGCACAGATAGCCCCACCGGGTTGCCGACCAGATTGAAAGCACCTTGTTTCCGACCTTGTTAACCCCCCATTGCCGCACCGGGGTTTCCGCACCTTGTTTCCGCACCTGTATACGCACCCGGGTCCGTCCTGTAAACTTTTTTATAGAGGTGTACGTTGACCGTTTTGGTTACCGCACTTTGCTGCCCCCTTGTTTTCGGCCCTGGGTTCCGCCCTTGTTACCCGCACCTTCTGCCGCCCTTGTTCCCGCACCCGGGCCGCACTTTGCCCCCCACCCTTGTTGCCAAAAAGTCCGCCGCCCTTCACTGCTCTGGCTGCCTACCTGCTAAAATTGAAAAAACCCCGTAAAAATACAATTCATGAGAAATATTTCTTTTTCGTACCCAAAAAAGAGCAAGTCTAAATTAAATTTAAAGGCCTGTCAAATTTTTATTTAAAACGCAAACCGTTGCCCATAGAGAGCAAACAAAGACAAAAAAAAAAAAAAAAAAAAAACCCGAGCCAAATTTTTTTGGGGGGGCATCTTCGCTCCCTCATCCCAAAAACCTAAAAAAACTATTTTAAACCTTATTTTTAGATTCTGTCTAACTTTTTTAACTTTTTCTTGCAGAAAGAATACAAAAAAGCCTGCATAAACTGCCGCACAGGATCCGACCTGTTTCCCCCACCTTCTACTGCATTGGCGCCGTACCTGATAAAACCCTTCGATAGAGGTGAAAGGGGGACTTTTGGCTGCTGCAAAAAAAAATCTTTTTTATAAAATGTCCGGGTGCCGCAATTGTTCCCCACCCTTTTTGCCCCCCTGTCTACCGCACCCGGGTGCCGTCCTGATAATACTTTTTATAGAGGGGTACGGTTAACTTTTTTTCGGCACCTAAATTTTGACCTTTTTGCCGACTTGTTGCCGCACCTGTCTGCCGCACATGGTTGCCCCCTTGTTGCCGCATCTGGGTTTCCGCACCTGCTACCGACCTGGGTGCCGTACCTGATAATACTTTTTCATAAGGTTTAAAATTACCGTTTTGGGGTTTCCGCCTTTTCTGCCGCACCTTTTTCCACACCCCGTCTGCCCCACCTTTTTGCCGCACCAGGTCCGTACCCCCTACCCCCTGGCTGCCAACTGATAAAACTTTTTTATAGAGGTGTACGGTTGACCGTTTTGGGTTTCCGCCTTTTCTGCCCGCACCTTGTTGCCGCACCCGTCAAACCCCACCTGGCTGCCGACCCGATAATACTTTTTTCATAGGGTGTACGGTTTTACCGTTTGGTTACCGTATTTTGCTGCCGCCCCTTTTGCTGCCTTTGTTGCCGCACCTGCCTGCCCACCCTTTTTGCCGCATTTGCTGCCCCACCTTGTGCCCCCACCTTGTTGCCGCAACTGCCGCCGCACCTGTCTACTGCTTTGGGTGCCGTACCCGCAAAATTGAAAAAAAAAAAGGGAAAAAATACATATTCTGAGAATATTTCTTTTTTCGTACCCAAAACGTGCAAATCTAAGTTCAGGATTTCAAGGTCCGTCAATTTTCTTAAATGCATATACCGTTTGCCCAATGAGACGAAAAAAAAGACAAAAAAAAAAAAAAAAAACCCCAGCCAAAATTTTTTGGGGGGCTCTTCGCTTTCCCCCATCCAATAAAATAAAAAACTCATATTTAAACCTTTTTTCTATGGGTTCTGTCCAAATTTTTTAACTTTTTCTTGCACAAAAACAATACTAAAAAAGCCTGATAAACTGCCGCACTGGATGCCGCCCTGTTTTTCGCACCTTCGCCGACCTGTTACTGCTCTGGGTGCCGTCCTGAAATACCCTTCGTAGAGGTGAAAAGGTGATGGGCTGGCTGCTGCAACTAAAAATCTTTTTCATAAAGTGTCCCGGGGTGCCGCACTTGTTGCCGACCGGGTTCCGCACCGTTTACGCACCTGGCTGCCGACCTGATAAAACTTTTTCATAAGTTGTACGGTTGACCCTTTTTGGGTTTCGCACCCATGCCCCACCTTGTTTCCGCACCCGTCGCCGCCCCTGTCTCCGCACCTGGCTGCCCACCTATAAAACTTTTTTTTAGAGGTGTACGGTTGCCGTTTGGTTCCCCCACCTTGTTACCGCACCCGGTTTTCCGACCTTTTTGCCGCACCCTTTTGCCGTACCTTCTACCGCACCTGGCTGCCCTACCTGATAAACTTTTCATAGAGGTGTACTTTTACGTTTTGGTTCCGCACTTTGCTGCCCACCCCTTTTTGCCGCCCTGGGTTTTGCACCTTGTTGCCGACCTGTCGCTGCACCTTTTGCCGCACCTGTCTGCCGCAACTGTCCGCCCCACCTTCTACTGCATCGGGTGCCCTACCTGCTAAAAAATTTAAAAAAAAAGTAAAAGTACAATATTCGAGAAAAATTTCTTTTTTCGTACCCCAAAAAATAGCAATTTTAAATTTCAGGATTTTTGAAGTCCCCGCCCAAATTTTTCATTAGATCGCATATGCCGTTTCCCCAATTGGATGAAAAAACAGACAAAAAAAAAAAAAAAAAAACACCCGACCAAATTTTTTTTGGGGGCATGAAAAGAAGTCTTCGCTTGCTCACCAATCAAGGGTTTGAGCCCTGTAAAACTTTTTTTGGAAGAAAATTAAAATGGCGGAATTTCGGTGATTCATTTGTTTTAAAATTTGGAAACATAATTTTTCCCCCTGGGTCTCATTTTCACGCTTTTTTTTAAATAAACAAATACATAATACCGTTTATAAGTTGTCGGGACGTTTCGTTAACGTTTTTTTCTGCCGCCCTTGTTGTGCACTTTTTTGCCGCACCCCGCCGCCGCACTTGTTCCGGGCCCTGCTGCCGCCCTTGTTGCCGCCCTCTGCCGCACCCTTTTTGCCGCACCCAATTTCCGCCCAGATAGCCGCAAAAAATTTTACGCACCTTGTTCCGCACCTTTTTACCGCAACAGTTTTCCGCCCCCGGTTTCCGCCCTTTTGCCGCACCTTCTACCGCATGGGTGCCGACCCATAATTTTTTCTAGAGGGTACGGTTTTACCGTTTGGTTACCGCACTTTGCTGTCGCATTTGTTTTCCCCACCCGGTTGCCACACCTGTCTGCCGCCCTTTTTGCCGCACCTTCCCCACATTTTTGCCGCACCTGTCGCCGCACATTGCTGCCCCCCCTTTTTGCTGCCCCGTTTTCCCACCTTTTTCCGCACCTGTCTACTGAAACTGGCTGCCCTACCTGACAATACCCTTCAATAAGGTAATGTGGGCTGTCTGGCTGCTGCAAATAAAAAAACTTTTCTAAAAATGTCCGGGGTGCCGCAACTGTTGCCACACCCTTTTGCCACACGGGTTTTCCGCACTGTCTACCGCACCGGGTGCTGTACCTGAATATTTTTCATGAGGGGTACGGTTGAAATTTTTGGGTTTCGGGACCCAACTGCCGCACCTTGTTGCCCACCTGTCTGCAAACCCCGGGTGCCCTACCCGATAAAACTTTTTCATAAGGTGTACGGGTTTACCTTTTTTTACCGCACTTTGCTGCCCCACCTTTTTGCCGCACCGCGACCGCACCTGGCTGCCGTACCCGATATCTTTTTCATAGAGGGGTACGGTTACCGTTTGGTTACCGCACTTTTCTGGCCGCCCTTGTTGCCGCCCTTTTGCCCGCCTTGTTCCGCACCTGTCGCCGCACGGTTGCCGACCTTTTTGCCGCGTCTGGGTTTTCGCCCTTTCTACGCACCCGGCTGCCGTACCTGATAATACTTTTTCATGAGGTTACAGTTGACCGTTGGTTACCGCACTTTGCTGCCGCACCCTTTTTGCCCCACCAGGCTGCCGTACCTGCCCCCGCACCGCTGCCATACCTGATAAAAATTTTTCATAAGGTAACGGTTGACCGTTTTGGTTACCGCACTTTTCTGCCGACTTTGTTGCCGCACCCGCCTGCCGCACCCTTTTTTCCGCACCTAAATGCCACCCAAATTGCCGCACCCGATGCCCACCGGGTTGCCGCACCAATTGAGCCCTTGTTACCGCACCTTGTTACCGCACCCGTTGCCGCACCGAGTTGCCGCACCCTTTTTGCCGGGACCGTCTAACCCCACCCGGCTGCCGTTTTGATAATACTTTTTTTATAAGGGGTTTTGGTTTCCGTTTTGGTTTCCGCACTTTGCCCGCCGCACCTTGTTGCCGCCCAGGCTGCCTACCCGCCTACCGCACCTGGCTGCATCCTGAAAAACTTTTTCATAAGGATACGGTTTACGTTTGGTTACCGCACTTTGTGCCGCACCTTGTTTCCGCACCTGGTTTTCCCCACCTTGTTTGCCCCCCTGTCTGCCGCAAACTGTCCGCCCACCCGTCTACTCATTGGTGCTGTACCTGCTAAAAATTGAAAAAAAAATAAAAGTACAATATTCATGAGAAAAATTTTTTTTTTCGTACCCAAAAGCTGCAAGTCTAAATTTTAAGATTTCGAAAATCCGTCAAATTTTCATTAAAATGCATATGCCGTTTCCCCCCGTTAAAGTGAAAAAACAACAAAAAAAAAAAAAAAAAAAAAAAAACCCCGGGCCAAAATTTTTTGGGGGCAGGGAAATTTAAATCTTCCCTTCCCCCACCAATAAAAACCTAAAAAAACTCTATTTAAACCTTTATTCTATAGATTCTGTCTAAAGTTTTTAAAATTTTTTTTGCGAAAACCCCAAAAAAAACATTACCCAATGTCACGTAAATATGAAATTAAAAACCCCACCCAATGGGTCAGAATCGGGCCCAAATGTCACAAAAATATCGCACTAAAATCAAAAAAAACCCCAAAAATACGATATTTTGAGAAAAAATTTCTTTTTATTTACCCCAAAAAAAGTACAGCTCCAATTCGAGATTTTTGAAGGGCCCTCCAATTTTCATCAGGGTCAAATGCTGTTTTCCAATAGAAGGGAACAAAAAAGACAAAAAAATTAAATTAAAAAAAAAAAAATTGGGCTAAATTTTTTTAGGGTCGTGAAATTGAGTCTTTCCTTCGTCATCCAATAATGGTTCGGCCCTGTAACGTTTTTGGGAAAATTTAAAAAGGGAATTTTGGGGTTTTGTTTGTTTTAAAAATCGGAAAAAGTAATTTTTTCCCCTGGCCCCTCATAATTTCACGATTTTTTTTAAATAAAAAATCATAATACCCTATTATAGAGTTGTACGGGACGTTTTTGTTACCGTATTTTGCTGCCGCACCTTTTTTCGCCTTGTTGCCCCCCTGCCTGCTGAACATTGTTGCCGACCTTGTGCCCCACCCAAATTTCCGCCCCTTTTGCCGCCCTAACGCCCCACCAAGTTTCCGCCCGATAGCCGACCAATTGACGCACCTGTTTCCGCACCCGGTTGCCGCACCGGGGGTTCCGCCCTTTTTTTCCGCCCTGTCTACCGCACCTGGGTGCCGTCCTGATAATCTTTTTTAAGAGGTTACGGGTTACCGTTTGGTTTCCGCACTTTTTTGCCCCCCCTTGTTGCCGAACGTCCCCGCACGTCTACTGCTCTGGGGGGCCCGGGGACCTGCTAAAAATTGAAAAAAAACCCCTAAAAGTACAATTTCATGAGAATTTTCTTTTTCGTACCAAAAAAAGTGCAAGTCTAAGTTCAAGATTTCGAAGGTCCTGTCAAATTTTTTATTAAGATCGCTATACCGTTTTTCCCAGTAAGACGAACAAAAAACAAAAAAAAAAACCCCCGCCAAATTTTTGGGGTCGTCTTTTCTTCCCCCTCCCAATAAACCCAAAAAAAATCATATTTTAAACCTTTATTCTATAATTCTTCTAATTTTTTAAAATTTTTCTTGCAGGCAATACATAAAACCCCGATAACTGCCGCAATGGATGCCGCCCTTGTTGCCGCCCTGTCACTGCCCTCTGGCTGCCGTACCTGATAATACCCCTTTGATAGAGGTGAATGGGGACTGTCTGGCTGTTTCAAATAAAAATACTTTTTTTATAAAATGTCCGGATGCCGCAACTTTTTGCCGCACCTTGTTCCGACCGGGTTGCCACACCTGTCCCCCGCACCTGGCTGCCAACCCATAAAACTTTTTTATAAGGGTTACGGTTTACCCTTTTGGTTCCCGCACTTTTCTGCCGCCCTTGTTGCCGCACCGTCGCCGCCCTGGCTGCCGTACCCTTTTTACTTTTTTATAATTGCGGTTGACCTTTTGGGGTTCCGATTTGCTGCCGGGGACCTGTTGCTCACTTTGTTGCCCCCCTCCTGCCGCACCCTTTTTGCCCCCAACCCGTCTGCCGCACCTTTTGCCGCAAAATAAATCCACACCATTGCCGCCCAATAGCCGCACCGGTTTCCGCACCCCTTGCCCCACCTTGTTACCGCACCTTGTTACTGCACCCGGTTGCACCAGTTGCCGCACCTTTTTTGCCGCCCCCTGCTACCCCCCTGGCTGACGTACTTGATAATACTTTTTTTATGAGGGGTACGGTTACCGTTTTGGTTACCGCACTTTGCTGCCGACTTGTTTTCCCCCCTGCTGCCGCCCTTGTGCCGCACCTTCTGCGCACCTTTTTGCCCCCTTTTGCCGCACCGTCAGCCGCACTTTTTCTGCCCCACCTGTTGCCGCACTGTCCGCCGCACCTGTCTACTGCATCTGGGTGCCGTTTCCTGATAATACCCTTTGATAAGGGGAAAGGTGGACTGTCTGGTGCTGCAACTAAAAAAACATTTTCATAGAATGCCGGGGGTCCGCAACTTTATGCCGCAAGGGGTTTCCGCACCTTGTTTTTCCCCCACCGGGTTGCCGCCCAGATTTTACGCACCTTTTTACCGCCCTGTTACCGCCCAGGTTGCCGCACCCGGGTTCCCCCTTTTGCCGCACCTGTCTACCCCTCCCGAAAGTCTACTGATAATACTTTTTCATAGAGGTGTACGGGTTTAGTTTTGGTTTCCGCACTTTCTGCCCCACCCTTTTTGCCGCACCCCTTTTTGCCCCCTTTTTGCCCCACCTGTCTGCCCCACCCTTCTGCTGCTCTGGCTTCCGTACCTATAAAACCCTTCGATGAGGAATGGTGGGCTGTCTGGCTGCTGCAATAAAAAACTTTTTCTAGAATGTCCCCCGGGGCCGCAACTTGTTGCCCCACCTGTCTACGCCCCGGTGACGTCTTTTATAAACTTTTTTTATAAAGGGGTACGTTGACCGTTTGGTTTTCCGCACATGGATGCCGCACCTTTTTGCTGCACTTTTTGCCCCACCTTTTTGCCCCCCTGTCTGCCGCCCTGTCTCTGCATCTGGGTGCCCTACCTATAATCCATCGATAGAGGTGAAAGGGGGCTGTTGGCTGCGCCCAAATAAAAAACTTTTTCATAGAATTTTCCAGATGCCGCAACTTGTTGCCGCACCTGTCTACCCCCTGGGTGCGTACTTATAATACTTTTCGAGGTGTACGGTTGCCGTTTGGGGTTCCGCCTTTTCTGCCGCACCTTGTTTTCCGCACCCTTTTCCCCCCTGTCCCCCCCCCCCACTTTTCTGCCCCACCCCCTTTTGCCGCACCCCCGTCTACTCATCTGGCTCCGTACCGATAAAACCCTTCGTAGGGGAATGGGGACTGTCTGGCTGCTGCACTAAAAAAAACATTTTCATAGAAGTGTCCGGGATGCGCAACTTTTGCCGCAAGGGGGTTCCGCACCTTGTTTCCGCACCGGGTTTTCCGCACCCAAATTTACGCACCTTGGTACTGCCCTTGTTTCCGCACTTTTCTGCCCCCTTTTGGTTGCCGCCCCTTTTTGCCGCACCTGTCGCCGCACCTTTTTGCTGCCCTGTCGCCCACTTTGCTGCCCCACCTTGTTGCCGCAAGTCCGCCGCACCCGTACTGCATCTGGGTGCCATCCCCGCAAAAATTTTAAAAAAAAAAACCAAAAACAATATTCATGAGAAATATTTTTTTTTTGACCCAAAACGGGGCAAATTCAGAGATTTTAAAGGGCCTGTCAATTTTCATTAAAAGATAGCCCTTTCCCCCCTAGAGGCGAACAAAAAGAAAAAAAAAAAAACAAAAAAAAAAACCTACCCAAATTTTTTGGGGGTCAGTCTTCGTTTTCCCCCATCCAAAAAACCCAAAAAAACCTATTAACCTTTATTCTATAATTTTTGTCTTACTTTTTTAACTTTTTCTTGCAGAAAACAATACTAAAAAGCCTCTAAACGCCGCACCTGTTGCCGCACTGTCTACTGTCTGGCTGCCGTCCTGTAATACCCTTTGATAGAGGTGAATGGGGGACTGTTGGGTGCTCAAAATAAAAATACTTTTTCATAGAAATGTCCGGGATGCCGCAACTTTTGCCGCCCCGTGTTGCCGCAGGGGTTTTCCCCACCTTGTTGCCCCACCGGGGTTTCCCCACCTGCTACCGCAAATGGGTGGACCTGATAATCTTTTTTTATAGAGTTGTAAGGTTTACCGTGTGGTTATGGCACCTAACTGCCCCCCTTTTTGCTGACTTTTTTGCCCCCACCTGCCTACCGCACCTTGTTGCCCCACCCAAAATTTCCACACCAAATTGCCGCACCCGATAGCCCCACCGGTTGCCGCCCGGATTGCGCACCTTTTTACCGCACCCTTTTTTACCCGCACCAGGTTGCCGCACCCATTGCCCCACCTTGTTGCCGCACCCCCGTACCTGTCTACCGCACCCGGGTGCCTTTCTTTATAAAACTTTTTTTATAGAGGTGTACGGTTGACCGTTTGGTTGCCGCACCTTGCTGCCGCACCCTTTTTGCCGCACCCTTTGCGCACCCTTTTTGCCGCACCGTCAGCCGCACTTTGCTGCCCCCCCCCCCCCCCCCCCCCTTGTTTCCCAACTGTCCCCGCACCTGTGTACGCATCTGGGTGCCCTACCCGTAAAACCCCTTTGATGAGTGAAAGGGGACTTTTTGGTGCTGCACTAAAATACTTTTTTAGAAAGGGCCGGGATGCCGCAACTTGATGCCACAAGGGGTTTTCCCCCTTGTTGCCGCACCGATTTACGCACCTTGTTACCGCACTTTTACCGCACCAGGTTGCCGCACCTTCTACCGCTCCTGAAGTCGTACCTGATAAACTTTTTCATAAAGGGGTACGGTTATCCGTTTGGTTCCGCACTTTCGCCGCACTTGGTTTCCGCACCCTTTTTGCCGACCCGTTGCCGCACCTTTTGCCGCACCTGCAGCCCCCTTTGCTGCCCCACCTTTTTTCCCCCCAAATTTCCGCCGCCACCGTTTACGCATCTGGGGCCTACCTGCTAAAAAAAAAAAAAAAAATAAATCAATTTCTGGGAAATTTTCTTTTTTCTACCAAAAAAGTGGCAATTTAGAGATTTTGAAGGTCTGTCAAATTTTTTTAAGAGCTATGCATTTTCCCCCAAAAAAAAATAAAAAAACGACAAAAAAAAAAAAAAAAAAAAACCCCGACCAAATTTTTTTGGGGGGCTCTTTGCTTCCCTCATCCTAAAACCCAAAAAAAAACATATTTA
Source organism: Sweltsa coloradensis (assembly GCA_024449915.1). NCBI lineage: Eukaryota > Metazoa > Arthropoda > Insecta > Plecoptera > Chloroperlidae > Sweltsa > Sweltsa coloradensis. Next base: position 52,430 of record JAMZAV010004269.1, read on the forward strand.
AACCTTATTCTATAAATTCTGTCTAACTTTTTTTAACTTTTCTTGCAGAAAAACACATAAAACGCCTGCAAAAAACCCCCCCGCACATTCTGCCGCAAATGTCACTGCATCTGGCTGCCCTACCCGATAATCCCTTTTAGAGGTGAAAGGTGGGCTGTCTGGCTGCTCAACTAAAAAAACTTTTTATGAATGTCCGGGGGGCCGCAAATTTTTTTCCGACCGGGGCTGCCCGGGTTCCGCACCGGGTTGCCGCACCTGTCTACCGCCCTGGTCCGTACCTGAATACTTTTTCATAGAGTTGTAGGGTTACCGGGGTATGGCACCCAACTGCCGCACCCCCCCCTTTCCCCCCCCCCCTTCCCGCACCTGCTAGCCCCCTTCCCCTTAAAAAAACTTTTTTATAGAGGGGTACGGTTGACCCTTTTTTGACCCTTTGCCGCCCCCCTTGTTCCGACCTTGAGCCGCACCTTCTGCCGTCTGCTATTTCCCTGGGTGCCCCTCCCGATAAAACTTTTTTATAGGGTGTACGGTTTACCGTTTTTTTACCGCCTTTTTGCCGCCCTTGTTGCCCCCCCTTGTTGCCGCCTGTCTGCGCCCTTTTTGCCCACCTTTGCTGCACCCTTGTTGCCGCCCGTCTGCCGCAACTGTCCCCCCGGGACATGTCTACTGCATCTGGCGCCGTACTGCTAAAAAAAGAAAAAAAAGTAAAGTAAATTTCAGAGAATATTTTTTTTTCGTACCCAAAAACGTAGCAAGTTAATTTCAGATTTCGAAGGGCCGTCAAAATTTTATTAGATCGCATTGCCGTTTTCCCCCCGTAGAGGCAAAAAAAAAAAAAAAAAAAAAAAAAAAAAAAAAACCCAAACCAAATTTTTTGGGGGGGCGGGAAATTGAAGTCTTCGCTTTCCCCCATCCAATAAACCCAAAAAAAAATCATTTTAAAAACCCTTTTTTTTAGATTCTGTCTACTTTTTTAAATTTTTCTTGCAAAAGCATACATAAAAATTACCTCAATTTCACGTAAAATTGAACGTAAAGCCCCACCCATGGGTCAAAATCGGCCCCAAAAGTCACAAAAAAACCATAAAAAACAAAAAAAAATCCCAAAAGTAAGATTTTTTAGAAATATTTTTTCGATTGACCCAAAAAAACAGCTCCAAGTTAGAGATTTGAGGTCCCCCCCAATTTTTATCAGATCGGGTTCTGTTTTTCCAAGTAGAAGCAAAAAAACAGAAAAAAAAAAAAAAAATTTAAAAAAAAACTTGGGCTAAATTTTTTGAGGGGTGTGAAATTGAAATCTTCGCATTCGCTCATCCAATCGGGTTCGGCCCCCGTGCGTTTTTTTGGGAAAAAGGGGGAA
>JAMZAV010004270.1:0-140883 GCA_024449915.1 Sweltsa coloradensis
CAGAATTGTACTCCATGGACCATTTTGGGGTCTGGATCAGAGTCCTAGCCGCTGGAGGCAAATTTTTTTTTCGAGATGTATTTGGTCAAATGAACAGAAAACGGCTTTCTGACATGAAAACATTAATTAAAAATGGTTTTAATGTGTTACATTTTTGTAGTCATAAAATCTTTATCTAGTGGTTTAAAAATGATAGTACAAAATAAAATACAAGCACTCCGCAAAAAATAATGCGTGTAATGACTGCATTGATGAGGGCATCATGCTAATGAAGTTCGTTAGTTGCTTGGTTAATGTTGTTTTAGGGCACTCAACAGTAGAGTTATCAGTGCCCATTTCAAGTGTATTGATTGGATATTGCTTAACGTCTCATATAACTTGTATTGGAATCTTCCAAATTTTCTCTTTCCATAATTGTGGAATACCACCATGTTTTCTTCTTTCCAATGGGAGGAACGTAAGGGAAGACGCGGGGGGCTAATGGGAAGGAGTGAGGATGTTGGATAGGATGGGTTTAACTTGGTGGGAACGGAGGAGTGCTCGTTGCAGAGAGGGCCGGCAAGTATAGAGAAGAAAAAAGTGAAAGAAAATAAATATGAGTAAGGCTGTGTGAATGAAGAAAGGTGCTATAAAAAGTTGCGCGAGCGCTCTCTCTGCAACACGCACCCCAACCGGCCAGAGCTCGCCCTTAGTTTTGGGGAATACACTACTCCCCTACTTACAGGCCAAACCACGGGAAGGTAGCGAGTTGGACTTTGAAGGCCCCAAATGAAGTTGTAATCATATAATAATGTAATCATATAATAATAAAGATTGAAAATGCATTAAATTTGTATTATTAGTGTAGGTATGTAATTAATCAAAAACGTAGTTCAGTTGCATGATTATTACATTTTGAGTTTTCATTATCTATAAACAAAATCAATGCAAATAATGACTGAGAAAATTAGGGGTGTGCAAGTCCTGACTTTTTAATTCGATTTGAGTCCGAGAACTTCGTCTTTTTTATTTTTCACTATTACTCTTTGACCATATTTTTTAATATTAATTTTATTTATTGATATATATTATATTATGTTGGCTCCAAAATGAAAGAAATAAAACATAATATTTTAAAATGTAATCGCTCTTAGATCAATTTTAATGATCAAGCACAAAATGTTATAGGACTAGGCTATGACATATAATTCAGTAGTAAGTGATATTAATGAAAATGTTGATACAAAATTATATGACAATATAAAAAAATTTTTTTTTTCAAATATAAAAAATTATTTTTGTGTTAAAAAAGTCAAGTAAAACCCTTTCAAAAAGGGATCACAAATTTAGTATCAAAACGACTGAAGTTAGAATAATGGACGGGGGTTGGTAAGGTAACGCCAAGAATAGATATCGGTATTTACGTTTTCACATTCGAGCGCGACCCGGCGCCTCCACCAAAATCATTGAAAAACACTAGCACACCCCCAGAGAAAATGAATTGTCGTCTTAGATGAAGAACTATTTCAATGTTATAACTGTTAGTATTTGTCAGAGGAGGGTATTTCTTCAAGTAAAACATTATCCTTCCACTCGGTACAGTTGACAGAATACCGGGACACTTCCCCTCCAAAATTGCAAACCGGTACAAATACGTCATTTTAACGAGTCTCTCGGGACACCGGTACTGTGGTACTAGTGTTCTTAAAACGGTACTGTACCTGGTCACCTTTATTATGCGGGATTCGAACCCACGTCCTCGTAGATTTATACGCTTCGGACCAGAATAGAAACTTATAGAACAGGGAGCCTGCATATCTGCAGCAATAGTTGAAATGAACTTATTGCACTGTTGTCACTTTGTACGGTTTAAATAGAATTTAATGCCTAATGCGATATCTCGAAAGGTTTAACTTTCCTTGGTGTAAAAAGCTGTTTTTGTATCAACAAATGTTTGTATTGTTAATTGCATTATTGTGTCAGTCGAGTAATATCGCATCACACTCTATTTGACATTTGTCTAGACTAGTACTATACAATGTGATCAGTTCATTCAACAGGTAGTTTTCACTCTACAGTATTTAGCACATTCTGGACAGTTCATCACGGTTCTTAATTCAAGACAGGGGTACAACAAGACTCGAACTGTCTTCCACTAGGCCAACTAAAAACAATAAGTGTTATTATGTTATTGTGTTAGCGTCTGGCTTCCAATGCAGAAGGTCCAGGGTTCGATTCCCGCTACTGCCTGTAGGAAGTTGTTAGGTTAGGTTGTTAGGAATTTGTAAAAAGTGACTTTGAAGCCGTCCTAGCAACGAGCCACATATTATTATATTCTTAGATGTTCAGAATCGGCCTTGTACTTTTTATAACTCCATGTTCGTACCACTTACTGCTATATTTATTTATTTATTTTAAAACATCGATCTTTATCGCTAACTCGTCGATTGCGTCAGGTCCTACGCGGTTGGTTTGGTCACTTTGGTTTATGTCCCCACTGAAAATCAGTTTATGACTGAGTGGGTAGACTCTTAATACGAATTTATTTATATATTCATTATAAAATGACTAGTAATTCCAAAATATGAGACGTTAAGCAATATCCAATCAATCAATCACTAGTAATGCCTCGTAAAACTTTCAGTCAGGATTGCCGGGGACGGTATTCGAACCTGTGACCTCCCAAGTCAAAGTACGTGTTGTACGCTTTTGTTCTGTCAGTTTGTCAATGATGGTCAGTATCATTGTGAATGTGTCTGCCAGTTGTAGGGGAAAAAATAGTTACAATTTGTACAAAACAACGGACATAGTTTTACAATAATTATGATAATCTGACATTGACAAAACTATTTTCTATTTATTTTTTGTTTGAGCGGTACTCCCAATATAGACGAATGTAGTGAAAATATGATTCCCAGACGCATAGGAACTCTTTTTCGACTGAGGGGGACCAACAATCTTCTGCCGAGTGTTGGGGAAGAGAAACAAAGCACGGGGGGTTGGGGGGGGAACTACAGCGCCACAAGCGAAACTCAGGATGTTAGAGTGACCGTCACCGCTGTGGCCCTAAATGCATTTACAAGTTAGTACAATGTAGTTTATCCCTGGTGAAACTAGCTCTCTAGGCGATGGAGATAATGTCCTCGGGAAGTATTATTCAACTGTGCACAAACGATACAGGTGTACAACATGTGACTTCTCTGCAGGGGGGCAACTTGACGCACGCGGCATGTTAGTACGTCGCATCCTTCTCTAAGCTTGGTACCTACTTAGTATTAGCAATATGTAATAAAAATAGGTATTTCAACTTGATAATAAGCCTACAATAAAACAATTAATAAAACGAATTGCAGAGCGCGTGAGAAAACGATCATAACAACAAAACATACTGAGAACATACATGTCAATATCACCGTTCATCGGAGGTAATTTATTAAAAATTAAAATTTAAAGTAATTCCTTATTTTAAATTATTTATCACGTTTTTAAAGGCGGATCAAATCTTCTAACCCCCCATGAACTTGCAAAGGCAGAGAGACAGGAAGGGGTTTTGCGTTTGAGTTACATCTGGATTCCAAAAGGGTAACTAATTTTTGGGAAATTTAAATAAAATCGTGTTTGTTGGAAGTCGAAGACGGCTTAGATTAACACTTTTCGAAATCCTCCATGTGGATAATTGTGATGGGCCAAGGGGGGGGGGGGGGGGGGGGGGGGGGGGGTATTTCACGAGACGAACGTCGAGGCAGACCGCATTGTCAGCACCACGGTCCTGTTTTTGTCTCAACCGCCTCCTGCTTTCCAATTGCCCTCACTAGAGCAAATGTCTGAAATGAACAATGCTCGGGGTCGGGACAGAATCAATCCATGCACCATGCGCTCAACGCACCAGAAAGTATGTCTCATAGGGACTCGAGAGTCCGGCGGTTCCAGACCCACCACATGTCTCATGGGGACTCGAGAGTCCGGGGGGTTCCCGACCCCCCACATGTTAAAAAGGGGCTCGAGAGTCCGGCGGTTTCCCAAACCCCACCACATGTCTCATAGGGACTCGAGAGTCCGGCGGTTCCGACCCCCCATGTCTCATGGGGGCTCGGAGTCCGGGGGGTTTTCCAACCCCCACTGTTCATGGGGCTCAGAGTCCGGCGGTTCCCGACCCACCACATGTCTCATAGGGACTCGAGAGTCCGGCGGTTCCAGACCCACCACATGTCTCATAGGGACTCGAGAGTCCAGCGGTACGTTCCAGACCCACCCCTGTCTCATGGGGGCCCAGATCCGGGGTTCCGCCCAAACCCCATGTCTCATGGGGCTCAAATCGGCGGTTCCAGACCCACCACATGTCTCATGGGGACTCGAGAGTCCGGCGGTTCAAACCCACCAATTCTCATAGGGACTCGAGAGCCGGCGGTTTTCCCGAACCCCCCACATTCTCATAGGGGGCTCGGAAAATCCGGCGGTTTTCCCGACCCACCCATGTTTCTGGGCTCAGAGTCCCGGTTCCAGACCAACCCCTTTCTCTAGGGCCAGAGTCCGCAGGTTCCCGACCAACCCATGTCTCTAGGGAATGAGAGTCCCGGGGGTTCCCGACCCACCACATTCCCAGGGGTCGAGAGTCCGGCGGTTCCAGACCCCCCACTTTTCCTGGGATCGAAGTCCCGGGGGTTCCAGACCCCCACATGCTCATAGGGGCTCGAGAGTCCGGCGGGTTCCCAAACCCCCCACATGTCCCATGGGGGGCTCGAGAGTCGGCGGTTCCCGACCCAAAACCCAGTCTCTAGGGATCGGAGTCCGGCGGGTTTTCCCGACCCCACATGTCTCATAGGGACTCGAGGTTTCGGCGGTTCCAGACCCCCCCATGTCTCATGGGACTCGAGAGTCCGGGGGGTTTCCCGACCCCCCACATTCCCCATAGGGCTCGAGAGTCCGGCGGTTCCAGACCCACCCATTCCATGGGGCCGGAGTCCGGCGGTTCCAGACCACCACATGTCTCATGGGGGGCCCAGAGTCCGGCGTCCAGACCCACCCCATGTTCATAGGGATCGAGAGTCCGGGGTTCAAAACCCACACATTTTCATGGGACCGAGAGTCCGGCGGGTTTCCGCCCCCACTTCTCATGGGGGCTCGAAGTCCGGGGGTTCCCGACCCACCCCATGTCTCATAGGGACTCAAAAGTCCGGCGTTCCCGACCCACACATGTCTATAGGGGCTCGAGAGTCCGGGGGTTCCCGACCCACCCATTTATGGGGCTCGAGACCGGCGGTTTTTAGACCCACCACATTTTTCTGGGGGCTCGAGAGTCCGGGGGTTCCAACCCCCCACATTCTCAGGGACTCGAGAGTCCGGCGGGTTTCCAAAAACCCCCCCCCATGTCTCATGGGGGCTCGAGGTCCGGGGGTTCCAGACCCACACTTTTCTCATGGGGGCTCGAGAGTTCGGCGGTTCCCGCCCACCACATGTCCATGGGAAACCAAAAGTTCGCGGTTCCGACCCACCAAGTTCATGGGACTCGAGAGTCCGCGGTTCCAACCCACCCCTTCCATGGGGACTCGGAGTCCGGCGGTTCCCGACCCACCACAGTCTATGGGGGCTCGAGAGTCCGGCGGGTTTCCCGACCCCCACCCTGTCTCATAGGGACTCGGGTCCGGCGGTTCAGACCCCCCCAAAAGTCTCGGGGGGCTCGAAGGGCCGGCGTTCCAGACCCCCCACATGTCTCATGGGATCGAGATCCGGGGTTCCAAAACCCCCCACATTCTCATAGGGACTCGAGAGTCCGGCGGTTCCAGACCCCCAAAATTTTCTCATGGGACTCGAAAAGTCCGGCGGGTTTGCCCCCCCACATTCTCATGGGACCAAAATTTTCCCCGGGTTCCAACCCACCAAAATGTCTCATGGGGGCTCGAGAGTCCGCGGGTTTCCCGACCACCCCATTCTATGGGGGTCGAGAGTCCCCGTTTCCCGACCCACCACTGTCTCATGGGACTCGAGATCCGGCGGTTTTGACCCACCACAGTTATAGGGACTCGAGATCCGGGGGTTCCAGCCCCACCACATGTCTCATGGGGGCTCGAGAGCCGGGGTTCCAGACCACCACCCTTCTCTGGGGGCTCGAGAGTCCCGGGGGTTCAGACCCACCCCCAGTTAGGGGTAGATGGCGGTTCCGACCCCCCCCCAAGTTCCCTGGGGCCGGAGCCCGGGGGTTCCCCCCCTTTTATGGGGAGGTCCGGGTTTCCGCCCCATTCCAGGGTCGAACCCGGGGGTTTCCGACCCCCAAAGTCTTGGGTAAATTATTAAAAAATTCTATTAAAAAAAATATTTAAAAAAATTTATATCAATTTTAAAAAAATTTAAAATAAAATCCTTTAGAAAAATTTTCTGGGGGGCCAAAACCCTTGACCCCCCCCCCCCCCCCCCCCCCCCCCCCCCCCCCCCCCCCCCCCCCCCCCCCCCCCCCCCCCCCCCCCCCCCCCCCCCCCCCCCCCCCCCCCCCCCCCCCCCCCCCCCCCCCCCCCCCCCCCCCCCAAAAAAAAAAAAAAAAAAAAAAAAAAAAAAAAAAAAAAAAAAAAAAAAAAAAAAAAAAAAAAAAAAAAAAAAAAAAAAAAAAAAAAAAAAAAAAAAAAAAAAAAAAAAAAAAGCCCTTAAAACCCAAATTTTTTTCCTTTTTTTTTTGAAAAAAAAAAAAAAAAAATCCCGGGGGTTTAGATTTTTATTTTTTTAAAAATTTGGGAAAAAAAAGGAATTTTTGGGGGAAAAAAACGTTTTCTTTTTAAATTAAGGCGGGGGGAATTTTAAAAAAAAGGGTGGGGGTTTTTTTTTTTTTTTGGGGGGGAAAAGGCGGGCGGTCCAGTACCCACACATTTCTCATGGGACTCGAGAGTCCGGCGGTTCCAGACCCACCACATGTCTCATAGGGACTCGAGAGTCCGGCGGTTCCAGACCCACAATCATATATGTGTCTCATGGGGCCTCGAGAGTCCGGGTTCCAGACCCTACCACATGTCTCATGGGGACTCGAGAGTCCGGTACGGTTTCCAGACACCACCAATGTCTCATTGGCTGGGACTCGAGATGTCCGGCGGTTTCCAGACCCATTCAAACATATTCGGCAATCCTGTGAACTGAAGGTCTTTTCGAGGTTAAATTAAGCTTCGCAACGCTTTTTTTGTCGCGTTTGATGGATGAGCCTTTTTATTATAAAATGTTAATAGTAATGTTAAAATAATAAAACTATTAACACGGCCCTACAAAGCAAATCATTAGGTCTGGTTAGATTCTTTGATTGTTGTAACAAGCTGTGAGTAAGGTATAAAATCTCCTGTGAAGTTTTCATACAAGGGCTTGTGAGAAAGATCTGTAAATATCTATATTTTCGTGCTTTTGGGCGGATTCTGACCAAACGTGTCGGGCTACAACGTTTCAATATTTGCCCTGGCATTAAGGTAAGGGTGATGTATTGACTTTTTGGAAAGAAAAAAGTTGGAAAAATTTAGCCAAATCTATAAAAATAAAGGTTTTAATTTTTAACTACCTCATAAAAACTCAAATTAAAACCTTTATTTCTATAGATTTTTGCTTTAACACTTTTTTAACTTTTTCGTCAAAAAAAAAATCAGATACATCCCGTTACCTTAATGTGCTATGTTAAATATGAACGGTGTATCCCCCACCCCGTTTCGGTAAGAATCGGTCCTAATGTCATGAAAACTCGCACTAAAAATCGTGAAAAAATCGTAAAGTACGATATTCTGAGATATTTCTTCGGATTTAACTAAAAACGTGTCAAGTTTTCAGAGAAAACGAGGTCTGTCCAATTTTCATCAAGATCGCATATGCCGTTTGCCCGGTAGAGAGCGAACAAAACATACGGAAAAACGAAAAAAAAAACAAAAAACAAAAAAAACACGCCGACACTCTAAATCTATACTTTGGGGGGTCGTGAAATTGAAGTCTTCGCTTTGCTCATCCAATTAATTAAATACACTTCATATAAAATAAAATAGAATAAAATAAATAAAAAGAAAATAAATAAAATAAAATAAAATCACAATAAATAAAATAAAATAAAATAAATAAAATAAATAAAAATTTAGATTCTGGAAACTTATTACCAGTGACAAAAAGCCCTACATCCTAGAGTCCGCTTAGTGATTGATTGATTGTGTTGACGTCTTTATTAAGGCCCGGGATTAGAGAGGGTGGTGGTGGGGGGAGGTCGGGGTCTGCATGTGCAATAATGTTGGATGTCGTGTCATCATCGTTAGTGTCACGTCCAGGAGGGAATGCTGATAACAGCCACGTGTGCTTGCAGGTGAAGAACAACGACACGCCTCTCTGTTGCACTTCTTGCAGCCTGACCATGGTGGATCTAGCCCTGATTCATGGGTGTGGCGCCAGTGGCGGTGATAATATTAACTTCAAGATTTGATTTTCTTCAGATATTATCAAACGAAAACGAACTTGGATCAGTAGAGTATATCTAGGGGGGAAGGGGGGAGGAAGAGGCAAAAAATCAGTACAGGTTCCAGTCAGTAGTGCCACCTTATCGCCAAGGTGTAAAAATTGCCGAATTTGCAACTTCAAAGGCCTAAAAAAAAACCTGAGCGACTGTTTAAAAAATGCATGATAGGCTTATTTGACTGCGAAAATCATATCATAAAACTCATGGGGTGGTGGGGGGGGGGGCGATCGCCCCACCGCCCCCCCCCCCCTGCCCCCTGGATCCGCCAAATGAGGCTGACCTGAACACTCTCACAATTAGCTCTCGTACCTCAATCACGTAGTTCTAATATAGGCAATAGAAGTACGAAAAAAAACCATTTCCAAAATATTTGTTGGTTTCACATTTATATGACACGATCGACTAAACCACCTCTAAACACAATTTCGAAATGCATATTAGAGTGTGGATTCCATTCAACGGCTTCACCAGTTTGTTTTATAGATCGCTGATGTTATGCAAAACTGGAGTATTTATATAATTGAAACGAGTGAGCAGTAGCGAACTGTAGTGATTTCCATTTCGACTTAAACGGCCCTTAATTGTTTTTTCTGCCGTGCGTGTGGTGTGGGTATTTTATTTTGTATTTAGTTTATGTTATTTAGTTTTATTTATATTGTAACCTGATAGGGGAGAGAAAACATCTTCCAAAAGGATATTTTCTCAAAAACTGAGAAACAAAATGACATAAATGTGACGGAAGCATCAAATATTGGACTTAAGATAATAATGAGAAACAAATAATAAAACTTAACTAGTAAGACCGATGGGCTGTCTGCCTTTCCGTCTTGATAACTAAAAAACCAAGGAGAAAGATACAATAAACAATGTTAGGGTTTGGTGGTACAAACCCTATCGTGTGGTAGTGTGTACGTTTGAAAATCATCCGAATCGCTGAACAGATTGCGCTGAAATTTTAAACGACATCCGGATCCGAGTTTTATTGAGAGACTGCTAACAAAATCAGCAAGATTCATTGCGATTTAAACCTACAAGAAATGATAAACTGACAATAAGACTTCCAATGTTTAGAAATTATTTTAACGGACAATGTTTTAGAATTTGAAAATATATATTTTTTTGTTTGTTTTCGCCTGCCCGTGTAAGCCGTGCCCATCGTGCAAGGTCTGTCGAATGTGGAGCGTCAAGGTTACCGCCCAAATTCCGCTCGTAGATTGAGTAAGACCTTTGCAATATTTTCACGTCCAGTTTCTGTACTGGCTATATGTTTCACCATAGATAGGCCCCGTATTTTTGCCACAGATGATGGACTACACTGCGTTATATGCATTTCAAAACATGGTTTAATTATTTTTTAATACAATCTGAAATTACAAAATCTTTATCCCACCAGGGGATGAACCCCACGTCCTCCCCATTTCGGTCTACAGGGGCGCTTTAGCCTACTAGACTAGGGAAACGCCAAAGTCGTATTAGAAGACTGAGTGGAGCGAGTCATGTGGGTGGGTACCCCGTGTGAGACATTTTGCAGTCCAAGTTTGATAATTATAATTCGTATAAATAATAGGGTAGTGGTGGAGAATCACTGTGCCGGAGGGTTTGTGTCTCTAGTTGTTCGGCAGTCTTCAACTGAATATTCCGTGTTATTCGTTGACGTGTGTCCTGTGTTGGTCCGGGAGTTGTGTAAATAGTTTTAGTGGCCATAGTTTAGACCAAAATGCTCCACTGGTAGCCTATGATGTCTATGGGGATGCCTAAGGTAAGTGGAGTAAAGAAATGTTCCCGGTACTCACACATGGCTCCTGTCACTAATCGTCTAACAACGACTTTGGGCGTTTCCTAGTATAGGAGTTGTTCAATATCTGATGAACCAACACAGCTTGAAACGGTGAAAATTATTTTAATTGTTGTCTGGATGTTAGTTCTATAGCGCTCTACTACTTGATTGCGGTGCCCATAGGATGTCCCGAAACATTAACCGTCTCAACGCGAGGCGCGTCGCTAACGTCACTTCGGACGTTAGCGACGGGCCTCGCCATCAACACACATGACCATATGAACTGATGTATCATCCGAAAACAAATACCATTATTGTTTTTGTAATGATTTCAATTTTCTGAATTCCAAATTATTTTATAAATGAACTAGTTTTACATAATATTATTACAATGTGGTGGGCGAGTATTGACAAGCTTTGTGCGCCATGGTTGACGGCGAGAAAGAAATCACGAGGAAGAAACTCTTGGCGTTGGCTTTTGCATCAACCGAATTCCTTCAAGCCAATTTCCCAAACACTCGGGCCCGTACGAAACGGTGTCTTCCCACGAGGGCCGCTTCCCGTAGGCCATCAAACCTTTTTTATCCCCCCTATGCCATCATTTCTACCTGTCGATTAAGAACCATGTTACAGGAAGCGTTGATGGCCTAAGGAATTGATTTATTCCCGTTTGGCCAACACCCTGCATTTCATTATGAAAATACAAAGAAGGTTTGTTGCCTTGGGTAATTGATTATTCCCGTTTAGGCCACAGCGTATATGCTCGTTTACGGTAAGGAGTGGGGTGCGTTGTGAGAGGTGGCGTGGGGATTGATTTATTCCCGTTAGGCCAACGGAGTGAATAATGCATCGTTTACGTAAGGAGTGGGGTGTTGTTGGGCGTTGGGGTAATTGATTTAGTCCCCTTTGGCCCAACACACCCTGCATTTTATTATTGAATTGTAAACAAGGTTTGTTGGTCTAAAGGGGAATTGACTTATTAACCCCACGCCAACAACGACCCCCTCCTTACCGTAACGATGCATATACTCTGTTGGCCTAACGGGAATAACTCAAATACCCCAGCAACGCAACAACGACCCCACTCCTTACCGTAAACGATGCATATACTCTGTTTGGCCTAACGGGAATAAAATCAATTCCCCAACGCCAACAACACGCCCACCTCCTTACCGTAAACGATGCATATCCGCTGTTGGCCTAACGGGTAAATCTCAATTACCCCAACGCCACAAACCTATTCTTTTATGTTCGTATGAAATGAAGGGTGGTTGGTCTAACCGGAATAAATCAATTCCCCTTAGGCCAACAAGTTTAACATGGTCTTTATCGGGGACAAGGTATAATGAATGGCATAGGGGGAAAAAAAAGGTTGATGGACTACGGGGAAGCTGGCACTGTGGACGGCTCCGTACGAAACACAGATTCTTTCCTGGAAAGCGTTGTGGAAACTCCCCCCCCCCCCCCAAACCCTCAACACACGCAGACACAAGTGTTCACCAACCTCCCAAGTCCTCGGGGGAAAAGCAATAAAGCAATAGATCTTAGTTTGAGTTGACAGGACGCGTAGTTTTTTATGGTCGACCCCCGGAAGAACTGAACTAACCTTCGGGATCAGGTCAAGGTGTCTCAGCCGTAAGATGGCAGGTGCATGAGACTTGGAGACGCATTTTCTGGTCTACTTGTCGCCTGTTGCACGAGAGTGCAGGGATTGTGCGTGAGTGTGCGTGAGTGTGCATAAGTGTATATGAGTTTGCGTGGAGTGTATATGGGTGTTGCGTGGTGGGGGCATGATGTGCGTGAGTGTGCATGAGTGTGCGTGAGTGTGCTGAGTGTGCGTGAGTGTGCATGAGTGTGCATGATGTGCCGTGCGTGATTGTGTGAATGAGTGTGCATGAGTGTGCGTGAGTGTGCGTGAGTGTGCATGATGTGCCGTGCGTGATTGTGTGAATGAGTGTGCGTGAGTGTACATGAGTGTGCGTGAGTGTGCGTGAGTGTGGCGGACAGATTGTTGATAGAGATGAGTGAGGGTAATGATAGAGATGAGTGAGGGTAAAGAACAATCACAAACACCATGCGTAATGCGTGATTCGAACCCATGTCCTCCTAGCCTAGAGTCACGCCGCGAGCCAGCGCTAAAACCGAAATAGGTGCCCGCGAGCAACATTTTGCTTACATCAACTGTAGCACTGATATCAGACACCGCGAGTGCGACTTAGGTCGGGTGTTTAGGTTGGGGGCCACACATCAATCTCATTTTCGACTAGTAGCTGGGTTTTGGGGGGCCCGCCCGCACGGGCGGAGGGGCATGAGGCGTAAATACCCCTTGTTTTTGGCGGGGGGATTATTTTTGTAACTACAAATATAAGAAGGCCTATGCATGCTGGTACAACGGGAGGTCTGGGGGGGATGTCCCCCAGCTAGTTCGGGTCTAGGGCGCATCGCCCAAGATATTTTAAGATTTTATCAAATTGCAAATGATTTTTTTTTTACTAGGTTTTGATGTGGTTGAATCTAAAATTAACAAAATTGTAAAGATTGTCTGTTCTAATGTCAGTTTCAAATCTTGACACTTAATTGTTCCACCCTCGCCCCGTAGTTACGCCACTGGGAGGAGGATCTTTTCTTTCATTTTCGATTTGTAAAACAACAAAAATCTTGATGAATGACGATGTATTCTATAGTTTGAGTCTGAATAAGTGTGTATCACTTGCTAATAGTAGACTGTCACATAACTTCAGCTTGTGTGCACATGGTACTGCCCGGCCACCGTGTCAATAACATATTTGGATGAGCGAAGCGAAGACTTCAATTTCACTGACCCCCAAAAAAATTTAGCTCGGGTTTTTATTGTTTTTTTTTTTTGTTTTTTTTTTTTTTTTTGTTGTTCGCTCTCAAACCGGGCGAACGGCATATGCGATCTCGATAAAAATTTGAGGGGACCTTCGAAATCTCTGAACTTAAGACTTGCCACGTTTTTTGGATACAATCGAAGAAATATTTCTCATGAATATCGTACTTTTAACGATTTTTTTTCAGTTTCAGTGGCGATATTTTCGTGACATTTGGGCCGATTCTGACCAAACGGATGGGGCTACAACGTTCATATTTCACATGGACATTACGGTAATGCCGTACTGTGCCACACTGTGCACTGTGTAGTCCCAGCCTTGTCCCGATTTGACATATGTCAATGAGATTATTGTCAGAACACCTTGTGGGTTAATCACTATGTAAATGTTTATTTACCATTGATTTACTATTTTGACAAAAATAAACATGTATTGTCCATTTCTTGTTTGATGAGGGGATGTCCAGTGGGTGGGTCGAGGGGAAAAGGGGAAACCAAAATTTCAAATTATTGAAAGATGACATGTTGGTTTGCAATATTGTATTTTAACAGGCATTTGAAATGAAATTCTCTAAAAGAGGCAGGAGTCACAGACGTTAATGTTATCGACATCGCTCGGGGTGAAGACGAGAATAGAGACAAAGTCCATCTCGCAAACATCATCTGGTAAGCAGGGGTGTATATCAATCCCCAAAAACTAGAGGCGAGCTTTTGGCGGTCGTCGTTTGTAGACCCCTCCCCCATCCTCTTGACGACCTTCCCAAGAGACGAAAAATGACAACACAAACGATGACAAAGACGATGACGACCACGACTTGCGACCCTGCCCCCTTCCTCCCCTTTCCTGTGGCTGGCTTTGACCAGCATGGCATCGACCCGGATCTATCCACCCTATTACCCTAGAGTTAAACGCGTTTTTGACCTAACGGTTGACACGCCCTTGATAAAAGTAAACTGTTTTAACCTAGAGCTATAGAGACTTTTAGTACATTTGAGTTCACAGTTTGTCAAGCCACTACAAGTGAGTACAACTGACTAGAAACTTGGGTGTAGCTATTATTAAATCATAACCAGAAACATTATTGATAACACTCTTTCAATAATCTTTTTCTTCCCAGCCTGGTTCCTCAGAGGTGAGAAAAGAGCGTGAGGCCCAGTTGATTACGGGAACGCTGACGTCAGCGTCTGCATTGTTTGTGCCTGCTATCAGCGTGAGGCAATAACACAGCCTGTGTGTGGGCTGCGCATGAACTGCTGTGGTGAAGCAGTCAGAAGTATCGCTCGCTGGCTGTGAGTCATACAGGATGTGATATCGAGTTGCGTCTGCGATATGAGAATCGAGCGTAATAGGAAAGGAATTTGTTGTGTGGGGAGTAAGTGTAATACTTTACAATGGACTGAGTGAGTCACTTCAACAGTGACTTTATGAAGTATGACTGATTTGATATGAAAACTAGTACGATCATATTTGTCATCCCATTTGTCGTAAAATGTGTGGTTGTTATTTCTTATTGGTTGTATAAACTGTCGTGTGTTTGAAGCAGTAACAATTTACTAGTAATTACCCGAGGTGTAGGTCAACGAAAAAACTAACACTTTTTCGAAAGTATGCTCGCTGACACTGTAGGTAGGGTTAAAATAATATAAACTCGTGGTAGAGGGACAAATCTTTCCAGTCAAAACAGTGGGGGGGGTGGGGGGTCAACAATAGCGGCGCGCGTTTAGAGCGCGTTCTGACGTTTTCAGAGCAGTCGCCCCACCCCCACACAGTGTGTATGGATCTTAAATTTAAAAAAAAATAAAAAATGAATAAATAATAAATAAATTGTATTTAGAGTCTACCCACTTTTTTTAGAGGAACACAGTAAATCAAGCGACCAAGCCAACCCTGTAGGCCCCGACGGAATCGACGAGCGAGCGATAACCAACCAAAGATCGATATTTTTAATATGAAATATAGCAATCAGTGGTATGGACAGTGCGATGACCCCTCGAATCAACGCCAGAATCAACAAGGCCGATTCAGAACAACTCTGAATGTATTATGTGGGTTCGTTGCTAGGACGGCTAGGACAAGAACTGATGGACTTAAGTCCAAATCAGAAGTTAAAACAATTCTGACTTTGACGGGAATCGAACCCTGGACTTTCTGCATTGGAAGCATATACGCTAACCACAAGACCAACGAGCCACACAGGGTCCAGTCAAAGCGGCTCTGGGAGCAGTCCCCCACCCCCACTCAGTGTGTATGGATGGAGCTACTTTTTTCTGTTGGTTGAGGATTTGTTTAAAACCGATTTGCGCTTCGGTTTTTGTACACGATTATCAAAAATAGATTGTTTTGAATCGATTATGTGACTGGGCCTAAAATCGAAGATACTATTCTTCAATGTTTTCCTGTTGCCGTCTGGAGGGATGTGGAAGTAGTCCGGTTCCGTACTTGGCATATTTCCCCAGAGTTTGTTTTGGGAAATCATCGTAAATATTTCCTAGTACAAAGAGTAGATAAAAACAGCAGTTAACCTGGCAGAACCGACTTCCGTAGACACAAACAACAACTTAACAGGAGACGTTCATTACGTCACTCTCATCCACTGAGCTCTCAAACAGAGGTTTGTTTTCGTACCACCAAAGATTAGTCATGTTGGTACCACCTTCCGCCCTTTTTTGATGTATGTATACTGTACATCCTGCTGATTAGATTGAGTTACGTCAATCTGCATACATCTGTTCAGTATCGCAGAAGTAACTGAAGAAACTGTGTACAGTCTCAAGTTAGAAAATTTATCTGCCCATGTGTAAGGGCAAAATTTGAGAACGTCAGATTTGGTTTGCTGTATTATTGGGCAGGCCAAAACTTTCACTAGAGTAGGCAAAAACGCGTAGCAGGCGTAGTTTTTTTCAGGAATCGTTAATTACTGTCACCAGACAATGTGGTCCGACTGTCGAGACTCGGGACCATCGAGAGCCCGCAGCCAAACCTACCCCCCTACCCCCCCCCCCCCCGCCCCTCAACACCCGTAAACCCCGTAGTATTTGTAATGTTCGCCAAGTGGGATTCGAACCCAAGTGCCACATAAGGAGGGGGTGGACAGGCACTCCTTATGTGGCATTTGGGTTCGAATCCCACTATAGTTACTTTCCTGGGACCGCCTATAAACCTTTCATTACTAATATAATTCAATTCAAATTCAATTCAATTCTCTTCATTTTGTTGTCACAATGTTATTGGGTACAATCATGCATAATGTATGAAAAGCAATAAAATTTGCGAGCTTCAATCATTGAAGAATAATCTTTCTTCTTATAATTAATATAAAAAATATAATACAAAATTGTAATAATAAAAAGTAATGTTAAGGGGAGCAGGAACGGCCTATGTTCCCCATGTTAAATTTGCAGATTTCCGACACCTTTTAATCGAACACTATTTAACTTAGAGACATAAATTTTGATTTTTTGGGTAGCTTAAGCCAATAGTAAGAAACAGTAGGAAGTTTTTTTTTTTTAAATTTGTATATTCTAGACATATATATATATATATTGTCAAAAAAAATTGGGCAATTTTTAGACCTAAGCATGCGCTATAATTTTATCCCGATAATTTTTTCAAAATTTCCTTCCTACTATTTGTCAAAAATATCTCAATAAAGAAGTCCTCAAAATTTCAAGGCTCTAGCTTCAAAACTGCCTAACTTATATGTACCGTAGTTTAAGAAAGTATAGTTTTGAGTAAACGGGTGTTAAAGTTAATATTTTAGGTGTACTTCATGTGCACTAATGACATTTCCGGTACCATTTTTAGGGAGGGTATTCAACTTAGAGGTATGATTTTTTTAAATTCAGCAGTTAGAGTTTTTTGCTAACAATTTTAAAATTCAATTAAAAGAATTTACTCGTTATTTTTATTACATTAATTTTTAAGTCGTTAATATACAATGGTTGTCATAACAACATAAATTAATTAAATTTTTGCAAAAAAAACAAAAAAAAAATTATTACATTTTTTTTAAATTTAATGGTGATTAACATTTAACAATAAAACATATTCAACTCAAAAAATCAACTTTGACCATAAGTTTCATTCCTGCTCCCCTTAAAGCTAGTACAAACTATCTATCTGTTAACTTATATACCAATTATTACGTATAAAATAAATACATTACGGTATCAATTAATTGTCATCTGCGATCGCTCGTGGGGACTGTGGGAAGGCGGGAAGGGGGTCGACCCGTTCCGAAGCTTCCCGCTGCTCGCTCCAAGATATACGATGATGATACATTTTTGATTGAATAGTATTTTCTATTATTAAATAACGGCATCTTTTTCTGGTACCATGTTTGTTTTATTTGGTTTAATTTAAATGTTATTTTTTATAACACAATACCGACAGTGTTGGTCGAGGCTAAGCGCTCGACTCTGTTTTGGGAGGCCCCGGGTTCAAATCCTTTCGAAACCGGCAATCCTGACTGAAGGTTTATTCCGTGGTTTCCCTGTCTTTTTTTTATATAAAAAATCTTTATTCATTTAAATTTTCTTTTTTTTGTAAAATTTCCATGTACAATTTAAAATAAAGGGACACATTTTGGACATATCAAAAAAAATAAAGCAAATAATATTAAAAAAAAAAAATAAAACAGAAAACAAAAAATTTAAAAAAAATGATGGTATATAAATTTTTTCCCAGGCTTCCTTCTGCCTGAAAAAATCCTGCCTCAAGGTGGAGGAAAACATTTGCATAGGAAGTCGAATCTAAATTTTAGACTTTCTTGAACTAATACGCTTTCCTTGCTTCTTCATGTAACTTGTACCGTAAGACGATGCAAAAAATGGTTTGCAGCGTAATTGGGAAAATGCACAGTGTGGCCGTTAGAAGTTCACAGAATTTGCTGTCTTCTCTTTTAAACCCTGGTCTGGGATCGAAAGCGTCTTGTAACTTACTCCGTACTAAGGGGGCGACTTTTTTAGCAAACCACCCCCAAAATCAGTCAGCCCCGGGGTGTCAGTTTGTAAGCACTTGTTCCCTTTTGGGTCGCGACCATTTTAATTTACTTAACCGTTCTACGGCAAATTTAGGGTGGAATTATTTAAAACCAGGGGGATTTGATTGGGAGGAGATTAATGAATTTATTTTTTTCCAAACTTGAGGCCATTGTTGTGATTTGGGGTTTAAACATTCCCAGGGGTCTATACTGTATTTTTGTTTCCTTTCCTCCCATACAAAATGTTCGGAGTAAATTTGTCGTCATTTTGCATATTTCTCCATATAACTTTTTTCGGGTGACATCTCTTCACAACTCCTAGTCCCTATCCCCAACATACCTTTAGTTCCCTGAAAGGGGCTATAAAAGGGTTAAATTTCCAAAGTACAAATGTATACCCCATGAACAGGTCTTTGATGTATTTTTAATATTAATTGAAGCGCTAAAATCACTAAGGCTATTCAGACGATGGGTGTGAAGATACGGTGAAGAATGAGTAAAAGAAACCATGTCCCTGTGGGGTTCGACCCACTCCCGTACACTATGGGGTTTCCCGCGGACGCGCAAGCAAAATATTCCCCAAGATTCCGTCCTCTTATATACTAAACTCAAACTACTACATCGGTAACATCTTTTCCAATTTTGTTGCATTGTTTTAGTGCCATACCCCTACCTACACTTTTTCTATAATGTAATTTTATTTTCATGGGGTTTTCTAAACACACCTTGTAATTTTTTAACATTTCTTTCCAGGTCAAATAATTTAAACCCAAATATTATTTTTTTTATTTATTTATTTTTAAAAAAAACCCCAAAAGGGGCAACATAATCAGGAAAAATTGCTGATAAAATTTGTCCATTTCTTTGTTCATGGATGCATAAAATTACCATACGAGTGTCATATTTCCTTCATATTGCACCTATACTTGCCACAACGGCCGGAAAATAGCGGATAAAAGTTGTCAAATTCTTCAACAACCATACGAGTGAGTCAGGAAAATTGCCCAGAAAATTGCTCATTTCTTAGCTGAATAGATACGTAAAATAACCATATGAGTGTCACATTTACATCGAAGCTACCTCATATTCCGCCGCGAATTGCTGTCTGTCTGTCTGTCTGTCTGTCTGTCTGTCTGTCTGTCTGTCTGTCTGTCTGTCTGTCTGTCTGTCTGTCTGTCTGTCTGTCTGTCTGTCTGTCTGTCTATCCAGTAATGAATTAATTAATTAATTTATTTATTTATCTTTGACAACGGGCTGATACCGACATGCCAAGTAATTTTCAGACTAAATACTTAAAAATACGCATTCATTGAGCAAATTAAAACAAAACAAAGATATTATACAATTTATTAATACTATTATATCGCTATACATTATAGTGTGTAGGTATATAGTGACCAAATACAATAAGTAAAAATTGAAATTTGAAAACCAAAAGTATCAATTTTAACAATCACACTGGACTGAACACCCAATATGGCTTAGAAATACACAGAAACTATAATGTAAAAATAAATAATAATAATAATAATAATGTAATAAAATACTAAACTAAGTGCAAATGTGATAATATTATTGGTTAGTAGGTCAATGATATTCATAACGGTAATCGAAATGTGTGAAGTTTCATACGATTGATGTCAATTTCTGTAACAATGGCTAATCATTTGGTGTAGGTGTTTTTGTTGGATTACATGCTACGAACGCCTGCGCGACGGGCAACCCGCCGTACGGCCGAGTCGCCAACTACAAGTCACCGCCTCCTTGCAGTGCTTAGACTCCCGACTTAGTATGATCTACAGGGCTGAGTATAAACCACGTTTCGTCGGCCCGCTCAGACACCTTAGAAGTGACGAAACTAGTGAACTTATAACAGGTTATGGGCCCAGTTCATTGTTAAATCTGTAGGTAAAGGTATAAGTCATTCACCCAGCACAGTTCAGCGAAAACCCTGCTAATCCCGCAGCAGAGTCGGCGCCTAAGCAGGTGAGCGACCAACCTAACCTATAGCCTAGCCTAGGCCTAGCCCCAAGGCCTAGCCATGTCGTCCGCGGACGGGAAAGTCTCCATACAAAAACTCAACAACAAAAATTACCAGCTGTGGAAGTTCAAAATAGAAATGCTGTTGAGCAAGGACGACCTCTGGGACACAGTTGAGGAAGATACGCCATCGCAGGCCTAATTCAGCATGGAAAAAGAAAGACCAACGTGCCAGGGCCACAATTTGCCTACTTCTCGAGGACGACCAGCTGATCCACGTGCGGAATGAAACGTCCGCCGATCAGTGTGGTTGGCCCTGAGAAAGGTGCACGAAAGGTCTAACTTAACCTCAAAGTTGTATCTCCTCAGGAAACTGTACAGCCTCAGGCTCAAAAACGAGCAAAGTATGGATGAGCACATCAACAGAACACTTGAGCTAGTTAATGAGCTCAGGGGACTGGGCGAAGAGCTCAAGGAAAACCACGTCGCAGCCCTCCTGTTGTGTAGCCTGCCAGAGAACTATGGCATGCTAATCACAGCACTTGAGGCTAGACCCGAGGGTGACATAACACTCGAATTCGTTATCGGCAAGCTCAAGGACGAGTTTAACCGAAGAACGGAAACAGAATTGGGGGTCGAATACAATGAAGCTGTATTAAAAAACCGGACCTCAATACGGGACAGCGGAAAGAATGAAGTGCTTCCACTGCAACAAACCCGGTCAACCTAAAGAAGGACTGCCGGACCCTCAAGAGAGAAAACAAAGTTCAACAGGGAAAAAGTCAAGAGCGCCATAAGAAGCGAGGCGGATCAAGCGGACGATGAAGAACCACGCTACGTATGTTTCAAGGCGGAGGAAGTCAAGAAAACAACCACATGGTTTTCATGATTCGGGAGCAACATGCCACATGACTAATGACAGGGCATTTTTTTCAAGACTCGACGAGAAGTCGTGCACCGTCTCACTCGCAAACGGGAGCTCCATGCAGTCCGAGGGAGTGGGGGAGGGCTTCCTGAAATGCAAGGTGGGTCCGTCACCCAGGAGACCCGTGAACGTGCTGCTCAAAAGCGTGCTGTACATCCCCAGCCTCGACGGCAGCCTGATATCGGTGCCCACACTAACCAAGCTTGGGTTCTCAGTAAAATCGACAGCAATCAGTGCACGGTCTCAAAAACCGGAGAAACCCTAGCCATAGGCCTCCGGAAAAGCAACTCTTCGAAGTCTGGCTTAGACAGTGACGAAACGAGGCAACGCGCAAAGTCTGCTATCCAAGAGGAAAATCATGAGAACTGCATCCACCTATGGCACAGACGCATGGGACACCGAAACCCCGACGCCGTCAGAAGGATGAAGAAAGAAAATCTAGCAACTGGTATGACACTCGGTGACTGCGACATGCGGGAAAAGTGCATTACATGCGTGAAGGGTAAGCTAACCAAAAAGCCTTTCCCGAAGAAAAGCGAGGAACGGGCAGATAAACCTCTCGGATTGGTCCACTCTGACCTGTGCGGACCGATGAATACCCAAACCCCTGGCGGAAAGAGGTACATCATGACACTGACTGACGACTACTCCAGATACTGCACGGTCTACCTACTGAGAACTAAAGACGAAGTTTTGGACAAGCTGAAAGTTTACTCGGCAAGAGTAAAACAACATCTTTAACACCAAATTAAGAAGATTAGGTGCGACAACGGGAGAGAATACAAAAATGCAGCCGTCAAATCGTTCCTGGACGAGGAAGGCATCGAACTGCAACTCTCTGTACCGTACTCTCCCCAACAAAACGGAGTAGCCGAAAGGAAAAAACCGCTCCCTTACAGAAATGGCAAGATGAAATGCTACTCGACGCGTCCCTCCCAACGAAGTACTGGGGAGAAGCAGTAGTCACCGCCAACTACCTACAAAACCGCTTGCCCAGCAAATCGGTTGAGGAAAACTCCGTATGAACTATGGTTCGGCAGTAAACCGAACGTCTCCCACATCCGAGTTTTGGAAGCAAAGTCTACAGCCATATCCCCAAGGAGAAGAGGACGAAACTAGACCCCCGAGCCGAAGAAGGAACTCTCGTTGGATACAGCGAAGAAGCCAAGGGATACCGCATACTAAACAAAAGCTACCGGGAAAATCATCGTCAGCAGAACCGTCACATTCACAGAAAACCAGGATGAAAGACAGCTTCGAAGTTATCAGCAAAAGACCAATGGAAGAAGCAGCGAACGTAGACTCGGGTAACCTCAATCTCACAAAGAACCAGGAAGCCGCCGTCGAACACGCAGATAACCCAGCGACAATGATCAAGAGACAGCCGAACCGGCTTCCGAAGACACCAGAAAATCCTCAAGACCTAGCAAAGGGATTCCTCCCAAGAGGACTATCGTACCTAGCCAGAGAAGAGGTCGTCGAACCAGGAAGTTGGAGAGAAATGACCCAAATGAAGGGAGACCTGAAGGAAGAGTGGACAAAAGCGGCAAAAGAGGAATATGAATCTCTCATGGCCAACGCCACTTGGTCATTGACTACCCTGCCCGAAAACAAGAATGCAAGCGAAAACATAGAACGCTTCAAAGCCAGGTTAGTCGCGAAAGGATTCTCTCAGAAGTAGGAGAAAGACTACGACGAGACATTCGCCCCAGTGGCCAAATACGCCACCATCAGAACCCTACTCGCAATAGCCACTGTTAAAGACCTAAAAATAAGGCACATGGATGTGTCGACTGCATTCCTCAACGGCAACCTATCCGAGGAAGTGTACATGAAGCAGCCGGAAGGGTTCGTCATTCCAGGAAAAAGAAGACATGGTGTGCAAGCTCAATAAAAGCTTGTACGGCCTAAAGCAATCGGCCAAGACCTGGAATTCCAAAGCCACGATACAATAACCAAGTTGGGGTTCTCACAAAGCAAAGCTGATGCTTGTTTGTACGTGAAAAGGAGCGGACAAACGTACACCTACGTCACCATTTACGTAGATGACCTGCTAGTATGCGCAACCACGGAAGAGGAGCTCGACCAACTTCATGTAGACCTGAATAGCTCTTTCGCCACAAAAGACCTAGGCGAGGCAAACAACTACCTAGGGATTGAAATAGACAGAGATGCAAACGGCGACATGCTGCTACACCAACGCGGAAAGATACTTACCATTATCGAAACGGTTCGGAATGGCAAGTGCCAAGTGTAGCACAACACCTATGGACGCCAGCTACCTGAGCCAAACCGGAGAGGAAAACCTACTACCCGATAACAAAGAGTACCGACAAGCAGTGGGGGCACTCCTGTACCTTGCAAACGTCACACGCCCAGACATCGCCACCGCCATAAGCATCCTGAGTAGGAGACTCGAAAATCCCAGGGCCATGGACTGGACGGCAGTAAAGAGAGTGATACGCTACCTAAAAGGCACCGCCGCTCTTCCACTAAGGATCAGCGCTTCAGGGGGCACTGTTCTCTCAGGATTCACGACGCAGACTGGGGAGGTGACCAAATGGACAGAAAATCGAGGAGCGGTTACATATTTCAACTAGGAAGCAATACAATATCCTGGTTGAGCAGAAAACAAAACTGCGTAGCCCTCTCCTCAACCGAAGCAGAGTATGTGGCCACCACTCTAGCTTGCCAAGAGGCTACATGGCTCCGACAGCTCCTAAGCGACCTAGGACACGCCCAGGAAGACCCAACGGTACTGCACGAGGACAACCAGGGGTGCATTAACATAGCCACGTCTGAGAAAATAGGCAACCGAGTGAAACATATAGATTCAGGTACCACTATATCCGAGACGTCGTAGACCAAGGCACCGTCCGCCTGGAATACTGCCCCACGGAAGACATGCGTGCGGACATACTAACGAAGCCGCTGCCGGGTCCCAGGTTTGCAGCACTGCGGGAGAAGATAGGGCTTGCAGCCAGCGACCCGCGCGAAGGACGTCCGTTTGAGTGGGGGTGTTGGATTACATGCTACGAACGCCTGCGCGACGGGCAACCCGCCGTACGGCCGAGTCGCCAACTACAAGTCACCGCCTCCTTGCAGTGCTTAGACTCCCCACTTAGTATGATCTACAGGGCTGAGTATAAAACCACGTTTCGTCGGCCCGCTCAGACACCTTAGAAGTGACGAAACTAGTGAACTTATAACAGTTTTTGATTTCGGCTATCTTGTCTTGCCCACAGAATGTTTTTTCAATTGCCTTGTCAATCTTGTAGGGATGTGAAAGTTTACAATTTTGAATGAAGTTATCTCGAAGTATGTAGAGAAGAATTACGGCGGTTGCATTACGACGCCTTGCCAGCGCTGATATCGCATGTTGTAGAGAAAGCGTGTGTATGTGCATGCGATTGCGAACGTGATGTGGATTCCACACAATATCACCCGCTAGCCAGAAAGCCGGACTCGGTTTTTAGCTTTGTCCATTGACAGATGATGCTCGTGGTGAGTGGTGAGTGGTGAGTGGTGAGTGGTGTGGTGAGTGGTGAGTGGTGATAGTTGAAGATACATCACGATCACACCTCATATCACGTAGGACCTATCACACTCGGGAGTCGGGACGTCTTTGTTTCGGGTCACACTGCGTACAGCACCGCAAGCAATTACGAACTTGAAACCTCCACTCGTGCGGAATTAGGACGTGTTTTGTCCGAAAAAATTTCTGAGAAATTAGTTGACCTGAAATGCCTGACATGCAAAGCGATGCAGTTAAAATGTGCACGTGAATGGCTCCAAAAACCATGTTATCGTCAAGCTGGCTACGATGATATTGTTTTCTAAGGGTGAGAATAGAGATTCTTCCAGCCAATTGAAAAATATCTTGCAACATTTGAAATACCGATTTCAGCTGTTTCAAACTTTACTTACTCATCAGTCTATGGACGCTCTAACCCAAACACTCTTCACTAGATGTTTAGAATGTATCATCATTCAATAAAACTTGACCAAAGCGTGCACCGCTCGACTCCAACTTTCAAACAAAGTACATCATGAATCCTGGGAACTGACACCCTCGGTCGGTACGTATTTCCTCCGCAAGAAACCTACGTGTGCACACATTTGCCCTTCTTCAGTGTGGGGGTGTCCGTGTGTCCGTGTGTCCGTGTGTCCGTGTGTCCGTGTGTCCGTGTGTCCGTGTGTCCGTGTGTCCGTGTGTCCGTGTGTCCGTGTGTCCGTGTGTCCGTGTGTCCGTGTGTCCGTGTGTCCGTGTGTCCGTGTGTCCGTGTGTGGTTGAGAGTTTACTAAACAATGGAATTAGTAAAAAAGTCAAGTGAGATTTACTTTTTATTTGGCCTTTTGGGATAGTGGTAAAATCGTAAGGTAGTGCTCAAGATTACTAGTCAAATTATATTATAAGATTAGGTTGTAAATATCATATTTAAAAATAAATACGCCAAGTGCACCACGCATTGCATTGATCGAGTAGCGCCACCCACACCTCTCTGAGGTTATTGAATGCGTAAGACAGGACGATTGAAACAAATTTCAACTCCTTACTCCGAACAATAAAACCTGTGCGTAATTTGGAAATATGTTGATAAAAAAAAATCCGAAACGATCCTCGTGTATGAGTGGACTGATTTCATGTTTGGAATGGCAATATCGTATATCGTATTCCTACAAAAAAACAATGAATAAGAATATCCATTCCAAATCATAGCCGATTTTCAGTGAGTCACACTTTTTCACAGGATCTAAATACTGAAAATTTACATAGTGTAATCAATTAGTCATCATTAATGTCCCATGATAGGAATTATTTCTTATTCATTTCATATTTTACACTTTATAATATCATAATATGAGTGACTAAACAACTTACTTGTAGGCCTACGCTCGTTCCAATGCCTGGTTTGTCTCATCCGGTATAATAATTTCATTGTCAACTCACAAAGCTTGAATCTCACTGAAGAGAAAGTTTACGTAACAATGGGCGAACCATAATCAGTAATAGCTATGTGAAATTTCTGTAATTTCCTCAAGGAGAAATAAGAAAGGAACCCCTTGGAGGGTACATGCAGGGATGGGGATTGGGGAGGTCATTGAGAAACAACAGATGTCAGCGTTTTGAAGTGCAACAACAAGGTAAAATACAACCTTCTCTAGAACGGGACCAACATAACTTTATTAGCCGTGAGGAACCCACTCCTTGAAACCTGGACCTACATTATTTATCCTCCCTGTTTTTTTTGTGACCCAAGCCAGACTAACCCAAGTTTTCCCACACCTCCCAAAATGACCAAAGCTGCAGTGTGGCAAACAAAATATATTTTATACTTACAAATAGGAAACGCTTAAGTCCCGCCGCGTTGATGGATGATGCGTAATTTTTTTTAACGAAAAAAAGCGTAAAATTGCAATTTTTTTAATAGATAATTTTTAGATTACGCTCAAATTTCACACGAATATATTAATTCATAAAATTAAAGTTTCTGTGAAAAAATCATTCCCAATCGGATAAAGCATGTAGGTTTCATTCGTCGAAGAAATGTTAAAAATTGAAAAAAATCGTAAAATTGCGATTATCATGAGAAATGATTTTTCGATGCGCTCCAAATTTAACACGAATATATTAATTCATAAAAATTAAGGTTCTGTGAAAAAAATCATTACAATGGGATAAAGCATGTAGGTGTTATAAGTCGAAGAATGTTTTAATAATTTAAAATCGTAAAATGAGATTTTCATTAGAAATAATTTTTTTATTACGCTCAAAATCACAAGAATATATAAAATTCATAAAATTAAGGTTCTGTAAAAAAATCATTACAATCGGATAAAGCATTGTAGATGTTATAAGTCAAAGAATTTTTTTTAAAATCAAAAAAAAAATCGTAAAATTGCTATTTTCATAAGAAATAATTTTTCGATGGCGCTCAAATTTCACATAAATATATTGATTCATAAAATTAGGTTCTCTGAAAAATTCATCACAATCGGATAAAGCATGTAGGTGTTATAAGTCGAAAAAAAGAACGTTTAAAAATCGAAAAACAATCGTAAAATTGCGATTTTCATGATAAAAAATTTTTTTGATTGAGCTAAAAAAAAGTGGCCAGTTCTAAGTTCAGAGATTTGAAGGCCTCCAGAAAATTTAAATCGCAATTGGAGTATTGGCCTTAGCCGGAATCGTGTTACCGGGACAGACAAAAAATAACACAAAAAAAACATTCCGGATTTTTTTCTCCTGTGTAGTGGAATGAATCTTTGCTCCGCTCGCAACGCTCATCCAATTAAATAGTAATTACTTACATTTTTTGCGTATGTAGTGTTTATTACGTTATGAAAACATTGGCAGACGGCATTAAAAATGATAAATGTGTAATTTTTGCTAATCCCACAGCTTATAAGCTTGTATAGAGCTGCAGTCAGGGTGCGTACCTACTGACGCACGGAAAAATACAAATTTATCCCATTCCCCATCGTGGCTTACCTGACGCTGACGACATAAGGGCATGGCACAAGCAAGTACAAGCTAGGGTGCATGGGGCCCAAGTTACAAGCAAGGGCAAGCTAGGGTACATGGGCGTGGCACAAGCAAATACAAACTAGGGTACAGGGATAGTACAAGCAAGGGTACATGGGCGTGGCACAAGCAAGTACAAGCTAGGGTACATGGGCATGGCACAAGCAAGTACAAGCTAGGGTACATGGCATGGCACAAGGCAAGTACCACTAGGGTCATGGGCATGGCACAAGCAAGTACAAGCTATGGTACATGGCATGGCACAGCAAGTACAACTAGGGACTGGACTTGGCACAATCAAATTACAAGGCTAGGTAACATGGGGCATGGCACAGAGCAGATACAAGCTAGGGTACATGGGCCACACACACAGCACAAATGTTCTAATTGCTATCCATGAAATATCCTTTTTGGACTTGAAACATCCACAGGATATCCAAATAGTGGACTGACATCTTATGGATATTGTGTGGGATATCCAAATGTCCCACCTGGGAACCATATGTAGATTCATCCATACATCATTCCACATGGGATGTTGTTATAACATTGACAAAGACTTTCTGTGTACAGACAGATTTTGTGTAGCCTTTTATGGACATTGTTCACAGCATCCATACCCCCCCCCCCTTAGGCATCATGTATTTGTTATTCAATACAATACATTATAGGCTTATTAAAATGAACTGATATATCAATTCCAAATTGTCGAGTAAGTTTTCCCCCCCCCCCTTGAAAAAAACGCACTTCTTTTCATAAAGAAATTAGGCCGAACGATTACAATTGGTAACTACGTATACCCCCCCCCCCCCACATGGAAGGTTCATAGTGCGGGCGGTCGAAGGCTAAAAAGACCGCATATTTCAGCTTTGACCCCATACAGGCGGTACTATTTTCGCGAACAAAATAAAATCGTCGGCTACTTCATCACCCACTAGAAAAATGACG
Source organism: Sweltsa coloradensis (assembly GCA_024449915.1). NCBI lineage: Eukaryota > Metazoa > Arthropoda > Insecta > Plecoptera > Chloroperlidae > Sweltsa > Sweltsa coloradensis. The sequence goes on from JAMZAV010004270.1 coordinate 28,424, forward strand.
TTGTGTTCTTGAAATGGCGTGTACGTCAATAGATTTTCGACGCCATCTTGGATGCGCGGCGTCGATCGCACTTTGCGTTATAAACCATAATTGACAATTCTGCAATTTTTGCATTAGAAGAACGAATGTAGTGCGTTGTATTCCCAAGACATGGGCGTACATTATGTTAAAATTTATTTGTGGATTGCAACAATATAGGTAAGGTGAAAATCAACCATGGCGGGGAAATTTAACATTTTCAGAATTACACTAAAATGTTCTATATTTTTTTTAACGGTTAAACCTCAATTTTCTTTAAGCATGGGGATAGATTTAAATGGCGGACACATTCGTTTACACGTAGATATTTTTTGTTTTTGTCCTAATGCAAATACTTTGAGCTCCTCGATAGTAAACGTATCAAAAGTGTAACGGCGCAGTAAACTGCGACAATGGACGGGACACAATTTATGCATTGTTAGATGTTGTTTTACTTACTCGCATAACAATACTTTATGATAAATAATTAAACACAAAACACAGTTCGTTGTAAACCCTATTTATTTTATTGTTATTTTGTAATGAAGGTTGTAATTTTTAATTATCCATAAGAGAGAGCAAAGCTACTTCAATCACGGAATGTCTGAAGAAGGATACAATTGAATACCAATATATTTTCTTCGCAGCGTTTTAAATTTTGTTGTTATACATAGGTGCCTAGTACTTTAATGTCAAGTTTGGGGTGCGGTATCCCCGCCTCTTTGTCCAACCCTGATCAATTAACAACATGCTGTACCATCCTTATTGGATGACAATGTAAATAAAAATCCCCCTGTCGTCGACGTCCTTGTTTCTGTTTTATAATGAGACGTGACACACGCACGGCGGACGGAGAGAACAGTGATGAATCATTGGTCGTATCCAAATAATTATATTTGCTTAGCCATCGCCTCAAACATATCATTTTTTTTACTCCGACCCCAAAAGAATTTTTAATTTACTAATTATTGTTTCCTTTTTTCAATTAGTGATCAAGGTGTCTTCTTAAAACACAACTATAGTGCAAATGTGATACCAAGCATAAAAATTTGCCCAAAATTATGTAGATTGTTGTAATTAGAAAATTTGTTAAATACTGGCTCCAACGTTGGTCTTATTATTTAACTATTAATTTAATTGATTAATATTAATTGGTTAATTAATGTGACACGAGTTTCAAAGTGGCAATAAGTAAGTCATGTTTTGGTTTTTTTATTAAAGAAGCATTTTTCACCTTTATACAGAAAAAAAATACCTTGAAAAAATATATTGAAATATATACATGTTATAGTTAAATTGTTGATTTTGTGATTTTTTTAGATTTTTGACCAAAAGATCAACTTTAAATTAAATTTTCTTTCAACCAATGATATCAAGTGTTTCACAAAAGACTAATTACTCTTATTTTTGTATCATTTTTCAATTTTTTTTATAATAATATACTTCACAATATATTTTCACACAAATTACAATTTTGTTTAAAGTGAAAAGTTACCGAAACATGTTGTGGGACTAGCAAAATGCTCATTTGACTTGTTTATATCAATCTTAAAGATTTTTTGTGAATAAGAATTTCGAAATCACTGGCTCCAGTTTGAGTTTTGAATATTAGCGTCACATTCGCTTAATATAGGTTCGTATCAAGCAATCATCACGGCGGGGATTGTTGCATGTGCCAAACGAATACTTCAATTTCGCTTCACCAAAGAAAAATAGATCTGGTGCTTTGTTGGTTGTTGGTCTTGTTGGTGCAATACTTTCATTTGATACCAAAATTACAAATTTATCTTCACTTTAATATTTTTGGACACAATTAATTATAAATTTAATTAATAAATTCATAGTTTAAACTCCAAAACTCGTCTGGAGCCAGTGGATCTTTCGAATTCTTTATTACAAAATCTTTAAGGTTGATATAACAATTCAAATGTTGCATTTTGCTAACGTCCCTTCACATGTTTCTGTAACTTTTCAATTTAAGAAAATTATGTTTAATATTGTGTAAAATATATTTATTACTATTATTGAAAATTGAAAAATGAAACAATATCATAGTCCAATTCTTTGTGAACCCTGTGAATCATTGGTTAGAAGAAATTTTTATCTTTAAAGTTTGATCTTTTGGTTCAAAAACTAACAAAAACACGAAATACACCATATTAACTATAAAGTATGATATTTTCATATAATTTTTTCAATGTATTTTTTTTCTTTTATGTTAGTAAAAAATTCTTTCAGTTGATACCAACACTACAAATTTGTCTTCACTTTGAAAGTTAGGACTAAATTAACTTATTAATGTTAATTAATCATTTATTCGTTTAAATTACTAAACACTAGTCCGCTTTGGAGCCATTTATTTTCGAATTTCTCATTACAAAGCTTTAGATTGCTAAATTTTTAGTTGGTATCATATTTTATACCATAGTTAGACATATTTACACCATATTGTTATTTTGGGTGTTAAATATATTGTAATTACTTTATTAAAAATGAAACTGATATATTAACTAAATGTTACCAGCTCGTTTTTTGAACCTGTTGATATCATTTGGTTAGGAGAAATTTTTACTTTAACGTTGATCTTTTGGTTCAAAAACAAAAACATCACAAAATCACCATATTTACCTATAACTATTATATTTCAAATTATTTTTTCAATGTAAATGTTTTTTCTTTATAAAGGTTGAAAATGCTCTAAAATTTAATACAAACAGGACTTACTTATTGCACTTTGAAACCTCGTTTCACATAATTAAAAACCAATTAATATTAATCCAATTAATTAATAGTTAAATAATAAGACCCCATCGTGGAGCCAGTTATTTCACAAATTTCTCATTACAAAATCACATAATTGAAAATTTTATGCTGTATCACATTTGCACTATAGTTGTGTTTTAGAAGACCCTGATACCTAAAATTGAACAAAAGGAAACAAATAAAATTATTAAATTAAAAAAATTTCTTCTTTGGGGGGTGAGTATAAAAAATTATATGTGTGCAGCGATGGCTAAGCAAATATAATTATTGTTTAGGATACGACCACTGCTTCATCACTTTTCTCCTCCGTCCCGCCGGTGCGTGTGTCACGTCTCATTAATTAAACAAAACAAGCCGTCGATCGACTGGGATTTTTATTTTACAGTGTCATCAATAGGATGGGGGTAACAAAAAGAAAGGATTTTAATTGATCCAGGTTGGACAAAGAGGCGGGATACCGCCCTAAATTGACATTTAAGTACTAGACACCTATGTATAACCACAAAATTTAAAAAGCTTCGGACGAAAATATTGTATTCAATTTTTTTTTTTTTGTATCCTTCTTAGACATTCCTGTTGATGAAGTAGCTTTGCTCTCTCTTCTGGATAATTTAAAAATTAACCCCTTATACAACATTACATAAAAATATTGTTTTACATTACTGTGGTTTTGTTTAATTATTTATCATAAAGTATTGTTATGGAGTAAGTATAAACCACATCTAACATGCAAAATTGTGTCCCGTCCATTTTCGCAGTTTCCTGCGCGTTACATTTTTGACTACGTTTACTATCGAGGAGATCAAAGTATTTGCATTAGACAAACAAAATATCTACTTGTAAACGAATGTCGTCCGCCATTTAAATCTATCCCCATGTCTTTAAGAAAATGTTGATGGTTCAACCGTAAAAAATATAGAACATTTAAGTACAATTCTGAAAATGTTAATTTCCCCTCATTGTGAATTGTTCACCATTACCTTATTGTTTGCCATCCAAAATACATTTTAACATATGTCGCCCATTTCTTTGGTCATACAAAGCACTACATTTCGTTTTTCTAATGCGAAAATTGCAGAATGTACAATATGGTTTATACGCAAAGTGCGATCGACGCCGCGCATCCAAGATGGCGTCGTAAATCTATGACGTACACCGCCTTTCAAACCACAACGTCATTTTTCAGTGGGTGATGAAGTAGCCGACTTTTATTTGGTTTTCGCGAAATAGTACCGCTGTATGGGTCAAAGCTGAATTTCTGATCGAACCGCCGCACTAAGTCATTTCAAGCAAGCGCACTACTCATCCATGGGCTTATATTATCCAAATTCTCTCTGTTAATAATTAGTATATTATTATGAATAGTCAAACTACATACTATCCATCATATTAATTTTATATTTCTCAATTCACTTGTTGATCCAACAGTTAAATCCATGCAGCATGATAAAGAATTTAAGTATTTATTGCACGAGGACAAGACTCGCTTGAGAATTTGAATAAATACATAATATATAATTATACTGGCATCCACAACAATACAGTTTACAGTTTAGATCCACGTATAACTGATGCTGCAGCTGGAGCGATATATTCCATAAAATATATAATTAAAAAAATTATATTTTTTGTTATGGCCTAGTCGCCAAGAAATAAATTATTCGTTAATCGATTAATTAATCTTTATGCGTACACATTTACATAAAATTATGGTCGGGGAAGGGAAATAAATTTATATAATATAACAAATACAGTTGAATTTATACCTAATATTTATTTTTTAATAATACATGCAACAATTTATCGAGTATACAAACCATCATCAACTTAATTGAAACTACATGTAATGATGCTTATTTGTATGAATTATCAAGGTTGATATGAATAAGCATAAAAGTCACAAGTGACGTGGTATATGATCACCATGCATTTTATTGTATATTTGTCGTACCATTTGACGGGAAAATTTCAGCTACTGCCAGCTTATCCTTCCGTTTGTCCATGGGTGTTTACAATTTTTTATCTACCGCCTCAAAAGTGCACTTGCGCCTAACGTGTGTTGGGGGATAGGCTTGGAGAGTGGAAGTGCGTGCATAATCAACTTCGACAACGATATGCATGCATCCTAATGAACTCACGTATTATGCACCAATGAGTAATTAATAATTTTATTGGCCACGATTATTTAACCAAAACCATGAATCTATGAAAAATCATACTAAATAAAGAGTAAACATGCAAAGCAAATGTATGATATAGAAGGGGCCTAACGGCTATGATTGCTTGGTTTAGGGTATGAAGAGAGACCCAACACACCTAGTTGACAACTGCAGGGATATGGGGGGGGGGTAGGTTAGCTAGACATTCAAATGAAACATACCAAAAAAACGTTGAAACTGTTCGGGCCAAAACGTTTTTTAACGATATTTTGTGCAGTATGTTTCTTTATCATTTTTAATGTTTTTATCTAAACTACAAGATCCCTGCATTGCCAACCGAGTTAAGCTGCATGCTGTTGGTTCCCTATTCACACCCTAACCAAGAATGCAAAACAATATTGATAAACTTCCCCAGGTCATCGAGAGAACCTTTTAATGTAGCACTTGGTCAATTCATAGCATTTTTTATAGGCCTAATTTAAAAAAATGAAAAATACGTTTGCCTACAAGTAAATCCCTAATAATTATGATTTTATGTTGTGAATGCCAGACAAGAAAAAAACACAAACCAAGTACAAAACAATTTTCAAACAATTGCCCAAATTAGTAAAGCGCCTGTCAGACGATCAAGAGAAATCGCTGCCGAGTAGTTCTCTGGGAGTTGCCTGCACTCGTTTCCATGAAACTTGTTGCCGGGCCATCGCTGTCCAGATGGTAGCCAGCCGCGCGCGAGCTCTCGCGCGCCACGAAAAATTGTCCATATTGTGCACTTTTTCTAGCGAGTCGAGTAGCGAGAGCCAATCGTAACCCGATACATTGATCTGTTTAAGCCTTCACAATCCAATCAAAACAATGTCACAACAAAAATTACTCCAGGCAAAAACATGTCTTATACTCAGAGTGATTTGCTAAGAGCAGCGTTTAAATTTAAATTAAGGCCGCCATATCTAATTTAAAATTGTAATTTAACATGGCAAAGTTAGGCCTATTTATTCGTCTGTTTAACTACTGACCTAACACGAACACCCTGCTGACTAGCACCCATCTGACACATATTCCGCAGTGGACGTAAGGCCTAGTGCCGGCCGAAGGCGATTGATGAAAATCATTGCTTGGAATTGGGTATTCTACAGTAAGTCCTAAATTATTAATATTATATTATTATTCATGTAGGAGGTTAAAGAAAGTTTCAATAGTAGAAAAATGCAAACTAGTACCATTAAACAAATTAAAAGATCAGCGAAAGCAGCAACATTAAAACTGTATTGGCCTAGTCATAGGCCTAGGAACTAATATTGACGGGTTCTCCAAATTTGGCTGAAAGCGAGGTTAAGTAGATTAAGGATGCGAGAGCAGACCGTGCCTCTCACAAAGCCTCATTTTCATGTAGACGGAAGCAAATGGTGCCGTGCGAATAAATAAATTCGTATTTAGAGGTCCTACCCACTCAATTCATATACTGATTTTCAGTGGGGGACAGTAAACCAAAGCGACCAAGCAAACCCTGTTTCAGACATACATGTTTCAATTACTATAATGTTGGTCGCAACTTTCGCTTTTCAGCGTGCTGCTATAACATTGCTTTGTGGGATAAGCTCCAGAACCTATTTGCTCGCCCAAATGAAAACGCTACTTTAGCCATTAATATTCAATAGGGGTGAGCACATTATTATTGAACCTTTATTTGTGTCACCAATATAAAATTCTACATTCAAATCAATATAAGTACTAATAGGATAGAGTAGGCCTGTAGTAGGCCTATATCCATAAATATATATATATTAACTAGGAAACGCTCAGTTGGACGCGTTGATAAGCAAGCACATGCTATAGCTAGACCCACATTTGGCACAGTTTCTGTTAACATTTTAAAATTTACGACGTTCGCGTTTCCATGTAGCCTATTTTTATTTTGCCAAGGTAGGTATTTGGGTAAACCCGTTGTTTAAAATCTTTACGTTAATCCACCGCCATCGAGATGGCCTTGACCCTTGGGAAACTTTAAAACTTTGTTTGCCAATTAATATACTGCTTCCTCGAAAGTTTTTGATTACTTCTATGTTGGGCAGTGCATTTAGAAACTTCGTTCGCGCGTCTTTTCGTTGCCATGGCAAGTTTACTTTTGTTATAATGTAAATTTCCATCTACACTACTTATTCGGATCAAAATAAAATTAAACATATTCGTGACGACGGACTTCTAAATGATTTGGCTATCTTCAGATTTTGGTCGCCGTTGAGTTTGACAAAAAAACTTTCGATTAACTTTAAGGTAACTTTTAACTTTTTGAACGATTTTGCCGACAAAACTAAATGGCCATTCAATCGAGAACAGAAGCTTGCGAGGTGAAAATTTCAACTCGATCCGAGCCTCCGTTCGACCGGCTATCTTGAGCCAAAAAAGCTGCACGACTTTCCGTTTGGCCATGGTTAACCATACTTAGTTATATGTCATTTCCATCTACACTACTTATCGGATCAATAAAATTACATATTCCGTGACCGGACGGACATTCTAAATGATTTGGGGGGGGGGGGCCATCTCAGATTTTGTCGCGGAAGTTTGAAGAAAAAAACTTTTCGATTAACTTTTAATGTAACTTTTAACTTTTTGAACGATTTGGCCACAAAACTAATGGCATTCAATCGAGAACAAAGCTTGCGGATGTGAAAGTTTCAAACTCGATTCGAGCCTCCGTTCGAACGTTATCGGGGGGGGGCGAGTACATACAAAAAAAAAACAACACAACAAAAAAAAACAGAAACCATGACTTTTTTTCCGGCGAAGTCCAAATGGAAACGCTCGCTTTCGCTCGCTTAAAAAATTCAATTTAATTTAATTTTACTAACAACACTTGCTTGGACGGTTTATTTTATTCATATCCCCAACAATAATAACTGATAGCTATGAAAAATTGCAAGTTCAACTGAAAGAAATACACTGATTCAACACTTTGTCCTTCTCATTGGGCTTGGGGTAGTATTCAGCGGCCAAGTCTGAACTCCCATTTTGATCAGTGGCAGCACTTCCATATTTCTAATTGGGGCAATCAGGCAGTCTATTGCTGAATGCTGAAAACGGAAACAAATGTTGCTTACTCTACATATTAGACAAGGGCCCCAGCGTACATGGTTATTGTTCTAATAGGCCTTCACCTACAACAACAGAGGCCTGAATAGAACAAATTTACTGGGACAGATGACGACCCAACACTAAATCGCAATGGGTTTGTTAATTTCCACGCATTCTTTCTACAATCGTAAACTGATACCGATTTCTATTAGGGCTGTCCAATTTTTGTTAAATTCACTCAACGTTTACGACACTTTACTAACCGCCTTTAAACGTGTGGCCTAATCCTTCTACAAATGGAAATGCCAACCATTACGTGAATTCTTCTAAATTTCCCCCTTTCAAGTGGTTTGACTTTGAGATATAGGCGTAGTCAGTGATTAAACTACAGTCTACAACCACACTGAATGGGTCAAATAACAATGGACACAAGCATTTTGTATCTTGGTGTACTTTTGATATCAGGGTGTACAGGGGAAATCACAGTTTTTTGAGAGTGTATTTTTTTTTTTTTGGACCCCAAAATAACAGACTTTTAATTTTAGTCTAAAATTACTGACGTTTAAACCACCAAGAGTCGTTTTCACGTGCAGACCATACTTTCCATTCAGTCTGCTATTTTGGTAATCGGATCACTTTCGGAAAATCTCTTGATTCTACCACAACCAAATACCCAATTTTTATGTTAGTGATTGATAAGAGTTATTTTTGCTTCAGGCCTTAGACCTGTAGGCCTATATTTTCTTACAATCCCACTAGATTGATAATTTGAAAGTTATTAATTATTGTTGCCAACATATGTTTATAATTTTTTAAACATTAACCGTAGTTCTAAACAATAAAAAACAATCCCTTAAGGTAAATAATCTACTTCTAAAGTAGATCGTTGTGCAATTGCAAGCGCACTAACAAAACCATGGGCCCTCCGCATATAAAAAACTCCCTGCCTTATAGCTGAGGTTGTCCAGGTTATGGTAGGCTACTTATGACATTAGCCTGCCCTGGCAGTGGCATTTATTCTAAACCAAGATATCTTAGATGAAATAAAATACATTGCAGCAAGGGTATTACTAGGCTCTCTGTTAGGGTCTACCTGCAGCTCCATTATCTATGTAACTGTATCTAATACATCCTGAAACTAATATTCTCAACTAAAATTCACTGTAAGAGGCGTACGCTCATTTTGGCAAATAAAACATTGAATTGGAATTGAAAATACCTAGATAACACTGCTAATATTAAGTGACTTTAGACACTTTTTTTGTTCTAACAATGGGACCAGCCAGAAAAAAACCCATAAATAAATAAGGCAGCCCAGGGCCATGCCTTAGAACAAAGTTAAGAGTTTGAAAATAATCTACCTAGGCCTACATACAACAATTGTGCGGGGTGGGGGTTGTTTTTTTTTTTAATTTAGGCCTACTCTAAACATTTTCCTTGAACTGGTAGTAATTTTATTAGAACACCTCTTGAATGCCTGTTTGCAACTTGCAAGTTAAAATGTTTTATAGACAATTAACAACGGCAAAAAAAAATCATACTATGAACTGGTTTTAAGTAGGCTCCTTACCCTAGGCCTATGGTTTATTGCTTTGCTTGAACCTCCACATGTTTTAAATGCAAATCTCTGACTTCTCTTAAATACTAGGTAGGCAACCTAATCAAATATCTAAGAACTAAGAAACAATCTCTTTCATTAGCCTAAGGCCCTACAAGGCTTACACTTTTTCAAATTCAATCACATTGAACGTGTCATCATTTTTTTCTCGATTTTGTTTAGTACGGGAAACACTCCTGTAGGCCTGGTGCTTAATTATTATTTACTACAATTCAAAATTAAAAAAGTCCGTCCCAAATACCCGGGATCATTCATCATATTGATTGACCGAGGTTGCACACAAAATTTCTCTAAGTATCTTGTCACAATATACTTCTAGCAAAATCATTTTTTATATTTACTGACTTTTGGTCAATTGTCATTTTAATTTGACCCGTCACGTGCCATCTCTAGACCTAGCCCGCACAAATAAACTGGTTTGACTAGGTAAGTGTGTTGTAGGGGCCCAGGGTATACCGTATACTTAAGCATTTTAGAGTATTTTCCATTTAGACTGCATAGTGAATATAGACCCTAGGCTTCTTCGTGTTGTTAGAAAAATCAAATGGAAATAAATTGAACTTGAAAGCAAGTCGAGCTCAATAACAAGCTTCGAAATCTTGATTAGGCCTTAAGTTGTAGGCCTAGGCCCAATTATTTAATCACGATCCAGTAATTCCAGTCGCGACTGAGCTGGTAGGCCTACGGGTAGCCTACCAAACCCAGTCCAAATAAAGCTTCCGGCCGGGGCCTAGTCTCGACTTGGCTCGCCTGAATAAACGTAGTCTTATAAAATCGATCTTGAATTTCAAAGATTGTCGTACGCTGACGTAGGACTATACACTACGAATGATTTGGGAACACTATCCATTAAATTAAAAGTGGGGAACTTTTTAAGCCTAACTTCACTCAGTTTTAAATGTAAACCAATGTTTTAGGTAGGTAGGTAGCTCCTACACTTGGCCCAGGTAGTTGGGTGTGAAGGGTTTAAATTTTCGCTGAGGTATTCGACCGTAGCTAGCACGGGAAAATAACGTTTCTCAATTCGTCCGTGCATGACGAACATCGGGGAAATCACCGAAGTACCTCGAACTGTGGGTACGGAAAAATTAGGGCCTGCTAATTTTAAACCGGGGGGGTGGGGGGGGGGGGGTAGGAACGGGAAGGAAATTACGTTAATTCATAATAACCAATCTGAAATATACATTATGTTATAATTAATAAAGATTAGAAAGCCAAACACTACCATTTCACTGGTTGCCGGCGCGCCATGTTTATTATTACATGTTCTTAGTAAGGCCGACACCTTTTTCAATAAAATACTCTACTTACTCAAACCTTTACCGTTGCTATTTAAATCTTAACTCGTTTTTGTTTAATAAATCTCTACTAACCAAATACCTTTAACGTTGCTTTTTAAATCTAACCTCGTTTTATGAAAGGATTTTTCGGGTGCGCTCTTTATCGATTGTAATTGTTTAAACGCTTTATCATCTGCATTGTGTTTGGCGACGGGGCCGAATGTAGTGAAATCATTTGCAAACAAACATGGACCCAATAGAATGTAAAAAAAAAAAACTGACCAAAAAGAACACAAATTGTGAACCGCCGACCTCTCGCATAGAATTCGACGCCGCTACCACTCTGCTGCCACAATGCACTGTGATATTTGAAGCTATTGGCCTAGTTAGGTGGTAATCCGCGACGATTCGGAATACCTTCGGATATTTCCGCTGACTTTCGTTCATCTACGGACGATGAGAATCGTAATTTTTCCCGTAGCTACGGTTAAATACCACTTCCATAAATTTTTATGAAATTGGCCCTAGGCTACGACTAGATCATAGGCTTAGCCTAGGCCTTGTTGGCGTGGGCTTCGTGGGATAGGTCTAGGCTCTAGTCTTAGGCCGTAGCCTATGAGCATTTTGCATTCATTATACTTCCTAGACTAGGGCCTAGCCTAGAACCTGGTCTTTAAAGCCAAGGTAGCTAGACCCCAAGGCTGAAGTACGGCACCCAGATTCAAGCCCTAGGCATAGGTAAATAAATAGTAGGGGCCTAGGCTAGCCTAGCTAGGCCTGTTGAACATGAAAAAGAAATGCCACAAGTAAGTTGAGGTTGTCAACCAATGTTTAGTTACATACGCCACCCAGTCCCTAGGGTAGGGCCTCAGAGCTATTCGTTACCTAAGCTGACAATGCGTGGCATGCTCAACTAAATTAATTTACAACAGTTTCATATCAATTTTTCACGTGTACCTTTAATATCTTCTGTGATTTTTGTACACTGCACATTCACTCCATCGGCGGGACAATCGTTTACAGTTCGAAAAATGTCGACAGCCGTCAACTGAGTGACTTTTTTTTTTTATGTTGCAGTAATTCCTTTACCTTGTAAAACTTTGTGTTAAATACATTTATAAATGATATTTTAAATACATATTGCAACACAATTTTAATGTGATATGAAATATTAACTTGCTTCATAAATCATGTTATAATTGCCGTTGACTTTTTAAATGATAGCAATGCGAATTTGACTTAGGCTACCGGTAGGCCTAATCCTATTGGCTAGCATTTTCAAACGAGAATATTTGAGGGAAACTCAAATAAGAAATAGATCCGATTTGATGGTTAGATTACATAATAAGTTTAATATTATATTTATTTAAATATAGGTATTTAAAATTGAATCCTTCTTTAACAGGATTGATTTATTAATAGAATAATAAATTCATAGTATGCGTTGATGGTAATCGGCGGCCGGCAGGGTTGGGCTTGGTCGAGTTGATAGTTACTGAAAAATCAGGTCTGTACTGCAGATAGACGCATTCCTTTCGGAAACTAATTTGATTGATTGATTGATTTATTTATTTATTTGTGATTTAGGGTCTAGCGGGGTAGGAGATTTTTTGAATGCTTTCTATTTGAACGTAAAAATCTTTCCACGTCAAATCAATAATACAAAATAATGTGTTGGAAAATGTAAAATTCGTACAGAACATATTTAAAAAAATCACAATAACAATGATGAATGAAGAGCTAGAGGAGCAACAAAATCATCAATTTTTTAATATAAAAATCCTCCAACGAATAAACGTAAATACAAGATAAAAAGTGAACAATACAACTATTAACCTCCAAAACAACGAAAAAAAAATATCAGAAAAAATTTCAAATCAAAAGCAAAATGATGTAAACAATTTACATTTGAAATAACTAAACGAAAGAAATATGTATTGCAAACATCGATACGAAAATGTATGCTGTACTCATCACTATGCTTTAATAATATGTAAACCAACATGATTTCCAGATGTTTTATTTTGACTATTCTCCGAAATGTATTGCTAAATGTTTAGACAATCACAAAAAACTTTAATTAATTGTTCGAAACTAGTTCTTAAACTATTTTCTTGACTTAATTTCAATAAGTTTTTAGAGAGAAATGTTAATAGTTTTTATCGGGTTCGTTCAATCAAAATAAAATTTAATGCTTGGTGAATGCATTGTAAAAACACATTTTAAATTGTGTTTTTGAGAAATTACTACCTGCAATACCATATTTGCAGAATTTATTATACCAGCCACGAAACGAAAATATTAAAAAAAACAAAAAGGGTAATTTCACTTTTTGCATCACATTTGATATCATTTTTTTTTAATCATAAAAATCTAAACTGCGAAAATTTGAAAGATATTTTTCATGGACATCTAATAGAATATTTTCAGCGTAAAAATAATCGTTAATGAACAATATCCCTAGGATATCCATAAGATATTGTAGAATAAGCAGCAATTTTTAATATCCCTTGGACGTTCTATTGATATTCATAATGGATATGGATATTGTGGGATATTGTAGATCATGTCATGATATCCATAAGAGATTGGTGTGCTGTGTGGGGCAATGGCCCAAGAAGTACCAGCTAGGGTACATGGGCATTGGCACAAGCAAGTACAGAGCTAGGGTTCATAGGCATGGCACAAGCAAGTACAAGCTAGGGTACATGGGCATGGCACAAGCAAGTACAAGCTAGGGTGCATGGGCATGGCACAAGCAAGTACAAGCTAGGGTACATGGGCATGGCACAAGCAAGTACAAGCTAGGGTACATGGGCATGGCACAAGCAAGTACAAGCTAGGGTACATGGGCATGGCACAAGCAAGTACAAGCTAGGGTACATGGGCATGGCACAAGCAGGTACAAGCTAGGGTACATGGGCATGGCACAAGCAAGTACAAGCTAGGGTACATGGGCATGGCACAAGCAAGTACAAGCTAGGGTACATGGGCATGGCACAAGCAGGTACAAGCTAGGGTACATGGGCATGGCACAAGCAAGTACAAGCTAGGGTACATGGGCATGGCACAAGCAGGTACAAGCTAGGGTACATGGGCATGGCACAAGCAAGTACAAGCTAGGGTACATGGGCATGGCACAAGCAAGTACAAGCTAGGGTACTGGAGGGAGACCGGGGGTGTACTCAGCGACAACCTACTAAATAGAACGCTAGGGGCAGGGCTAACATTCACTTCACTGACACGCTCCGAGCTGTAGTTACTCATTACAATTACCAAGTTGTCGCACGAGTTAATATAAAGACCCACTGGGCTTGTGGCTGTGATCCTTCACACTCTTCCGCGAGCACTCCCCCACAGTTTCACACTCATAACTCGGCTTGCACATGACATACCAATCGGGCGGGCCACTGTTTTCAGAAGAAGCTAATACTAACTATATTTTGTTTTGTATATAACGGGCTTATGATAATGTTTTTGTTGTGCAAGTTAATGTATTCAGAAATATATTTCTGGCTGCGTGTCATTGTTATTCGCTTGATTTAGCCTTTCGAATTTGAGGACATAAAATGAGATAGACTATTACGCAAGAAGTGAGCAGATCATTTGGGTTATTATGCAATGCAGCAAGCAGATCATGAACAGAATAATTAAACGAGGGAGCGGAGCGACCGAGTGTCTCCATTCAACTCGAACGGTTCTCATTCTGTGATTCTGTCTGTCTGTCTGTACGTCGAAAATCAGCCGAACCGCTGAACAGATTGGGCTGAAATTTTAAACAGACATCCGGTACGAAATTATTGAGAACTGCTAACAAAATCAACTAGATCCATTGCGATTTAATCCTACAATAAATAAAATCGTGATTTTTAAAATATCGATAGCATTTGTTTAGTAGCAGCTATCCGTACTACATCTACGTGGCTTGCATGTCCTATTGGTAAGCATTTAGCCTACCACACGGAGGGTTGAGGTTCGATACCCGTTAGCTCGAACTTTTTTTATAATTTTACACCCACATATTATTTTTGAGGGGGGGTTTAAATGGGAAATAAAACTTAGGTGATTTGTTTTATCTTGGAAATTTGTTAATGTTTCACGCTAATACGTTTTGAACACGATTCGCATTTCAAATGTTCAATTTAAATATCTAGGGAAAACGCCAAAGTCGTTGTTAAACGAGTGAGTGAGCCATGTGTTGAGTACCCGGTATCATTCCTCATACTAGGCTAGATCCTTAGGTATAGGGGAGGAAAGGGGATGTTCCCGGGTACTCAACACTTGGCTCACTCACTCACTCGTTTAACAACCAACGACTTTGGCGTTTCCCTAGTATGTTTGCGTTGACTGACTTCTACCGGCTTGATGACGAATACAGCTCAGCTCAGATGCCACTGTCAGCTGACCAACCACCACGAGCATATTGACATGTGCTATTGTGTGCATGTGTTCCCACGACACTCTTTTAGGTTATTTGGCCTTGTGATTTCTCAAGTCTCCACAGTCGGTGAGCCCCCCTGATAAGTGAAGACGGCGCATGTAACCGAATGAGTGTGCTCCTATGTTAGAGGGAGCGTGATTAAATTTAACCTAATAGGTTATTGTCCGCCAGCGAGTACCCACATGCACAGCACAGCAGAAAGGAGACAGGCGTGGTGGTCAGATCCAGTGACAGGCGACTCGATGTAGAGCAAACACCCCAGGTCAGAAGCCAGGCTCATGTTGCGTGGCGACTGTCGAGGAACTAGTGGTATGAGGGGGGGGGGGGCAGCGCTCGTCTCGTACTTACAGCCCAACCACGAGAGAAGGTTGCGAGTATAACCGCATTAGGCCTTCAACTCTTCATATTTCCACATTACATTCAATACTAATTAAAATAACAAACATATGAATCTGAATTGATATGTAACATATCAATCAAAGATTCATTTCATAAGAGCATCAGCTCAGCTGTGTCTTGACTCTTCAGCCATGGCTCATAGCCTCATACGGCTTCATGTCGAAGCGTATGGAACCAGTGGTCGTGTTAAACGCTCGGACCGTTGCAGATAGTATTACATCACTCATCGTCTTATCAGTGTCGAGTATTATCACAATAGCGAAGACGTAACTCACAAGCTCATGGAAACTATAGCCAGGTGCGTAGGACTCATGGTAGGACTAGGTGGGGGGGGGGGCACACTTTTCCTGTGACTACCCCCCCCACCCCCACCAAGTCACCCTTTACCACGGCTGATACTAAGGTGTGTTCAGTATTTGAGCATGTGGAAGAGAAGAATGCTTATCTCCCAATACATTAATTTTTTAATTTTTATCATGGGAATTAAACCTGTTATAGGGTGCAATATGCCCTCTTCAGGTGAACTAGGTATATTGCGGATAGGACAATTGTGAAGGGATGTCCGAGGACTGTTAAAGAGGACTCAATCCCTTGCTTCGGAAAAAACCTTCAGTCAGGATTGCCGGTCTCTACGGGATTTGATCCGGGACCTCCCGTATCAGAGTTGCGCGCTTAACGCTCGAGCCAACATTCATGACGGCAAGTACCTAGCTGCACCAAAAATATCAACACGTAATACTTCCTGTACACCATACTTCATATTATTTACATCCAAATTCATATCCTCCTAACATCTTCCCAAACTCTCTCAACAGCTGCAGCTGGCACTTGATTCCTTTTTACAATTGATCACTTCCAAGTTCCAACTTATTTTTTATATTTAATTTTAACTTCCGTCATGGTATTTTCTCCCTTGGGGTGGGGGCGGGGGGGGGGGGGGGGGGGAGGAACACCGACGTGTAAGTATTGCTAACGCATGCGCAAGACTCAGTTTCGGGAGATCAAGGTTTGGAATGTCGCCACCGACAATCCTGCCTGAAGATTATGTTTGAAAACGAATGCTGAATTTAGTCCTTTAAAACAGAAAACAGACCATGAATGTTCCCTCCTAACTGTCGTCATATAATCCACTCCACTCCAACCTGTTTACTTGGTGTCCCTGGGAGGTCTTCCAAATTGGTTCGTGTTATCTCTTCTATGACAATGTCGACTGAGAAGATATTATGAGATCTGGAGCACCATGCCATGTGACTTGATAATGTGCGTGTGACTTCGAAGAAGAGTAGAATACTCAGAGAAGAACATTGGCAATCAAAAGTGACAGACGATACTAAAACGAAACAGACTTCACACTCACGGGGCTAACAGCCATCAAGACGAGATAGTGAGGGCCCTTATCGCACAACTCAACATAAATAATCACACGGGGCTTCAACAACCCGCGTCTCCCTACGTCCCTCCCCTTGGAAAGAAGTATAGTACATGGTTGTAACTCACACTTATATAGAAATTGTTTTATCTTGGAGGCGCGAATAATCTTAGCTGTTATATGTTTATATTTTATCCACATGCAAATACTTTGAACAAAATGTTTTCTAAGCAGGAGCTGATTATGTGATTCCTATAAACAAGGGAATGCTATGGGCGCACTGTTATTGAAAGTACAGAAAGGCGAACTGGATTAAAAAGCGCGTTAAAAAGTATTGCGATCCACTGAGTGTCGCGCGGGAAGAGGTGGGGGGGGGAAATACCAGAAACGAACAAATACTTGGATTCAGTTTCGATTTATTTTGAGTGTTATCTCTGTCTGCCTATGTATTGTCGATTGTGGTTATCATACAGAATTGTCTGCTGATTGTCATAGCTAGAAGACTTTTGTTTTCTAGGCACCCCTGAAGACTTGTGTTCGATGGGGGGGGGGGGGCGAAGGAGACAGCCTGTTCACATAGAATGAGAACATTGAAGGTGACTAAGCCCCAAGCCGACTTATCAAACGCTGACTGAACTCAGTTATTATTAGTTCTTTCTTTCTTAGTAACAGCCATCACAGAAAGCCGTCCTCGTCTGGACGACCGGGCAGACATCGCAGAAGAGGACTGACAAAGAACTAAGTAGTGACAGGAAGTACAGTAACCATGCCGATCGATAGGCCTACTAAAATCTGTTATCGAAAAATAGCCGAAAGAAATCGATATCTTCCCCACCATTTTAACACAATATCGACTCAATTACCTATTGAAAAACAAACCAGCAGTAACATGTACGCGTTGTTCACTAATTTATCACGAAACGCCACACAGCGACAACACACGGTACAACAAGGTGGCGACTAACTTGTAACTAGCCGGCGCTAACAGCATACGAATTAGAATCACACGATGCAGAAAGCTATACGCAAAATCGCAATTTTTTACGTGTTTTTAACTTAATTTTCATACATTTCATGAAATATCGTGATGCAGAATAAAAATATCGATGTCGAAAATAATTTCGTGTATCAATATCGTTGGGCAAAACTAATAAGAAACACTAGATGTGTGGAGACACAGCGTTGTGTAGATGAAAACCACCACGTTTATAATTGTATTGTTATTATATGTTTTATATTATTGTTACCGATAGTGGTAGCTAAAGCGTAAGGTGTAAGACTAATACGGTGGTCAAGGGTTAAAATCCTGCCACCGGCAATCCTAACTGAAAGTCTTTCCCGAGGTTCCGAGTCCCTGTACTATCCCGTCACAACTAGGCCTACACTACAACTAATCACCTGAAGAAGGTTGCGCTGGGTGATATAACTGGGGTGTAGGGTTGCCATGTCAATTCTAAACAATCAGGACGCTGACAGCGTGGGGGGAGGGCTTAATTTTGCTTTTCAAATGAATCACGTAATTGCTTTGATGATCGTAGACTTGCTAAGATAATGGATAATATTTTATTTATTTTTATATTAAACGAGGGAGCAGAGCGACTGAGTGTGTCCATTCAACTCAAACGGCGCTTATTCTGTGAGTCTGTGTGTGGGTCTGTCTGTCTGTACGTCAAAAATCAGCCGAATCGCTGAACAAATTGAGCTGAAATTTTAAACAGACATCCGGTACGAGTTTACTGAGAACTGCTATCAAAATCAGCTAAATCCATTCCGATTTAAGCCTACAAGAAATAATAAATTCAAAAATAGGCTGCTAATGTGTAGGATTTAACGACAATGGTTTTGTTTTAGACAAAATATTTTTTGTTTGTTATTTTTGACTGGCTGTGAAATGCCTTGCCCAAGGTTTATCGAATCTGGCACGCTCAAGGTACCACCTAATTTCGCTCGTAGATTGAGTAAACCTTGCAATCTTTACACGTATTTCGTACTGGCTATATTTTCCATAGTTTTGTCACAGATGATAGACTACACTGCGTTATATGCATTAAAAACATGTTTAATAATTTTTAAAATACAGTACAGAAATTACAAAATCTTTCCCTACCAGGGGATTGAACCCACGTCTCCCACATTTCGGGTATAACGGCTCCTTTGCCAACTAGACTAGGGAAACGCCAAAGTCGTTGTTAGACGAGTGAGCGAGTCATGTGTTGAGTACCCGGGAACATTTGCATTTAAGTTTGATAATTATATTGGTACATAAAAAATAGGGTTTTTAAGTTTAGTTTTTATAAGAACGCGTCAACTGTACGGCCATAATGCGCCACTCTAGCCTATGATAGGCTAGGGAGGCCTAAGGAAGGGGGAAGAAAAGGAATGTTACCTGGTACTCAACACATGGCTTACTCACTCGTTTAACAACGACTATGGCGTTTTCCTAGTAAAGTGCAATATGCCCCTCTTCAGGTGAATTAGGTATGTTGCGGAAACGATAATTGTGAAGGGATGTCCGAGGGCTGTTTAAGGACTCAATCCCTTGCATAATCCTCGGAAAAACCTTCAGTCAGGATTGCCGGTCTCGACGGGATTTGAACCCGGGACCTCCCGCATCAGACTCGAGCGCTTAGCGCCCGAGCCGATAGTGGTACGCTAAGTGTTAGTAATAGTAACAAAACAATTGTTAGTAATAGTAACAACTAATTGTTAGTACACATGTTAATTGTTAAAAAAAAGTTCTGAATTTGTTTATAAAAATGTAAATTTGCTTAGTTATATTATTGTTTAATGCGATATTTAAAATAAAAACGCGAAAGGATATGTCCCGATACCCGACACAAAATCAGGACGTGGGATACAACACCTAAAATCAGGACATACAATTTTCTCGGGACGTCTGGCAACCATTGTTGTTTTGTGTGTGCAGGAGACTAATGTGACCATCGTACGAGGAAAATATATTTTACTGTATTGTAACCGTTATTATTAGTAGGGCTACAGTTTAGGTTTTAAGTTTAGTATGTTGTCCACATGTTTTTAGGAGAGACTGTAGAAAAATGTAAGTTGTAAGCCAGCTGTACGGGTGAAAGTAGGTAAGCCACTGGCCTGGGAACTCGATGCGCGGGGTTGAACAGCGAGGACACACTTTTCAAATAAAATTTCATCGCAATCGGAGTATCGGCTTAGCCGGAATCGTGTTAACAGTCAGACAAAAATACAAATACAAAATAAAACATTCCGATTTTTTTCTCCAGTGTAGTGAAATGGAATCGTCGCTTCGCTCGCTACGCTCGCTAAGCTCATCCAAATAATCGTCGCTCTAAATTAAGTATAACACTTGCTCAGTGTTCCAACTTTTGTCAAAAATTGCATATAATGACTGCGACAGAGACGTACATCTGCTCAAAATATTACAAAATATATTTTCCTTTAAGTTTAAGAACCTCACTCATTAAGGCTAATCTAGACAAAGAATTGATATTTTTTATATGCTTTCATTTTACACAGTATAATACATTATGAGTTATGACGTTTTTGATGTAAAAAAAGTGAAAATTTATTTTTATTGCCATTGTTTTGGGCTGTCCCGGAAATTTAAATCGCTAAAACGGAAATGAATGTTAAGAAAAACGGTTTTGTTAGAATGATATGAAATTTAAACCACGTTTTTGTAGTTCTTTTACAAGTGACCTGAAATAAGTTTCATTACATTATCTTTATTAGTTTATTTATTTTGATTTTTTTTAGTGTACCACTGAAAACGTGAATCAAAGTCGCTTGTGTTCAGCCCATCGTAAATAGATCAAATGGAGGAGAAATGTGGCATATTTTACTTTCACCCTATGTGTGGAACCGTCAGCTTTGATTTCCACCTAACAACTTGTCTGTATCACCAATAGTGGCTGCTACACATTCATTGACCTGCCGTCATGTAAATCCTCCAAAAATCGCCTCGCGTCGTCGGCAACCGATCAGCTCGCGACTGAACGATGGCGTTGCGGTGGCAATCTCGGGAACTCTTGTCGAGTGGCTGGCGAGCAAAGATCCGGTGAGCTTCGGATAGCGCGCGGTTTGATTCGTTATCTCAAGTGTCAGCGATTGTAAAAGGCCATCAGCTAAGTCTTGTGTCAGGCGTGTGTATGTGTACGTGTATTGTGCGATATTGCTGTGGACAAGTATTTTATAATATTTGTTATGAAAACTGCAGTGGCGTAGGAATGGGGGGGAAGGAGGGGAGGGCAAAAAAAATTTAACGTGAGTAAAATATTAATCCCAGAATTTCCGTAGTAAATATGCACATACACATACAATTCGACAGTCACCTTGGTTAAACAAATATGTTTGCCTGAATGCTTCGTCATTAGATAAAAAATTAGGTTGAAATTTACTAAAATGAGGCCACTTCACGTTAATTTATTTTTTTAGCTTTTAGATCGCAGATAGTTGCTGTAAAACATCGTTGACATAGTCTGAGTGCAGTTAAAACAGACGAAATAACTGTGGTCTGGTATGGTAAAAATCGAAAGAGCCTCTGGCGGCTCCACCCACGAGATCTGCAATAAATTTGCCCCCCAACCAACTTTCAAAACGTTTTTACGCGCCTGATGAAAAGTAATATATTTTATCATGTAATAACATTTACCGCTATGTAGAGTTATGCGTTAGTGAAAGTAAATTAACTAAATATATATACATAATGGGAAGGCGAGTCAATGCCCTAGTAATAAAGGCTGGTCAAGAAAACGAAGCAAACAAGCAAATCAAATCTTTTCGATTGTACTCAACTGTTTACAGTCTTTGTCACGTATCACATTTCGACAAGAATGTGTGAACGATTTATGAAGATAAGAATCCGTTCCAGTTATTAAATCCAAACAACAATACTGATATCGTACCAGGGTTCGAACCCGGAACGAAGTACCCATACACCACGATTGCGTTCTATACGTTGGAAGTTCACGCTACAATCATTCTTTATTGCTGTCAAGTATCTGTTTCAGGAGACGACGAAGACTGTAAAACCGATAACGTAAACAGCTCTTCCACTTGACTGAATTGAATATTAATGCATGTTCTCTTTTTTCACGCAGCACTTAGCAGTCAAGGATATATTTTGTTTACTTTCAAGTGGTGTTGGAAAGCCAAGTCAGCTGTAGCTTGAACCAGACTGGAGATGGACTAGAGGACGAGAGAGCACACAAATAAAAATCTCATATAGTATAACATCTTTGCTTGTTTAAAATATGATTTAAAATGTGTAGGGCTACGCATTTAAAAATTAGTTTTATAGAGAGTGTAACAGTAGTCTAAAAAGAATGTCAAATGCCTAGTTAGCAGAACTCAATCCCCACCCTGGAAATAACAGTCATAATTGCCGTTGGCGGGCATCGAAACGGCGACCTCTCGAAACGGCGACCTCTCGAATCGGCGTAAGCTACCTCTGTCTGTTTGAAATTTTGATGTCATGGTAAATGGGACTATATTTCGGGACAAAATCAGTCCGGCACGCGGGACACTTAGGTCTTATTCGGGACTGTCCCGTATTTTTTGGGACGTCTTGGTGACCCTAGTTTGAAAGCATGCTTGAACAATAAATTCAAGTGTATGTGATTTAAAAAATATATAACAGAATACTCTGGTTAGTCTGATTTACACAATTAACAAAGGTCAAACATGTCTCTGTTTTTAAATGTTGTTTGGGAAGTTGATCACAATAGATATGAATGTGATCCACGTAAGAAGCCTGGATTACAATAGTTACCAACTCGGAACATTCATGGTGCACTGAAATTGCAACTCATTTAGTTATGGAATCGAACCCGGGTCAGTAGCTTGCCGGGTGGTTATGGATTGTGTTTACACCTACACCACTGGCCTGACAGTCTGACGCTGTTGTGTGGAGGGGGGAGACATTGCGTTCAGCCGGCCGGTCTCTATCGCCGCTACAAGGTCACGAGGGAGTAATTTTACAATGCACAAGACTATTCCGAGCATTAGCGCATACTATATTAGTGTGGGTTGTGGGTATAGGTCTTTCACCACAAACGTCGATATTTATATTTTCAAGACTTTGCTAATGTGTACCGTTCGATCAACATTCTCAATTGGGTTTCCTATTGTATGTCATATTGCATATTCAATATTGTATATATTTCTATACTAAATAATTAATTTCAAATCAACAGGTACATTGTGACTTCATTGTTAACGCCACTCAAGGGCGTCCGCAGAAATTTTGTCATGAGGGGGGGGGGGGGGGCAAATTAAAACTTCTAAACTCCCCCAGGAAAAACATGGGGGGTGTGGGAGGGGTGAGACCCTCAAACAATAACGCCCCAGGCGATTATTTTTTAAAAAACAGGTTTTAGAGTGCGTTTGGTGCGTTTTAGAAGAAAGTAGCTGGCTGAATGCAATACCAAAATAATGCAATTTTTGTGCAGTCGATACTCGAAACTAGAAAACCACCAAAAGGAATTGGAACGCTGTCCTGATGGAATCGATAATGTTACATCTGCCGAATATATTATCAGATTTAATGTTGAGTAGTAATGTAAAGAAAAACGTAGACCGTTCATATTTATATTTCATATTATAAGTATCTAATTGGATGAGCGATGCGAGCGAAGCGAAGATTCCATTTCACTACACTGGAGAAAAAAATCCGTTTTTTTTTTATTCTTTCTTTCTTTCTTTTTTTTTTTTTTATTTTTGTGTGTTTGTAACACGATTTTGGCTAAACCAATACCCCAATTGCGATGAAATTTTTTGGAGGCCTTCGAAATCTCTGAACTTAGAACTGCCACGTTTTTTTAGCGCAATCGAAAAATTATTTCTCATAAAAATCGCAATTTTACGACTTTTTTTCTATTTTTAAAACATTTCTTCGACTTATAACACCTACATGCTTTATCCGATTGTATAATGATTTTTTTAAAGAACTTTAATTTTATGAATTGATGTATTCGTGTGAAATTTGAGCGGAATAAAAAAAATATTCTCATGATAATCGCAATTTTACGATTTTTTCGATTTTTTAAATTTCTTTCAATTTTTACACCGACATTCTTGATCCGATTGTAATCATTTTTCACAGAACCCGAATTTTATTAATTTATTTTTTCGTGGGAAATTTGAGCGTATAATCGAAAAATTATTCTCATGAAAATCGCCAATTAAATGCTTTTTTCGTTTAAAAAAAATACGCTCATTCCAACAACGCGCCTGAAAAAGCGTTTGCGGAGCTTGATAGTTAATATTTTAATAAAATTGCTTATAAATATAGGATTCCAAGGAGGGGGGGAGGGGAGTGCCCGCCTTGCCCCCCCCTGCGGACGTCCTTGACGCCACTAACGACTACTTTGTGGAAAGAATACTTCCAGACCGACAACACTGTGGACAGATTTCATGCTTCCGAAACTCATCAACTTCTATATTAATTGTATTTTACCCGAGTAAGCCGATCCCGTATTCCTAGAGGACAATGTGTTAGGGAACATGTCAATGTAGAACTGGCTCGACAGAACGAACTAAAAAACGGTCACCTGGTACCAAACCTCCAAAAAGAGTAATATCGAAGGAAGCAAAATCAGGAGTCAGGACCACATAAAAAACGAAAGTGATCTGACTCAACAGTTCAAGCAGCTTTTTTTAACATATTGTTCGTTGGAAAAACATGTGTTGTATTTTACTAGGCCGCTTTGCGAACGCTTTTTTCGTCGCGTTGGTGGATGAGCTTCTTTAAGTTTTCAGTATGCTTGGGATCTTATTTACTTCTTCAAGTTCCATTGCAAAATCAATGTGTTAAGTAAGGATAATTTTTATAAATTAGTACTAATTGCTATGGTTAATAGAATGTAAAATATCTGGAGGCCGGAAGACTTACTTTTTGTACACATTATAGTGTGATTGTAGTCAAGTTTCTATAGTTACTTGTTAATAATTACAGTTTTTTGAGGTATATAACCTGTATTTCGATGGATTCTGGCTAACTTTTTCATTTTTTTCTTTCAAAAGGTACTACATCACCATAATCTTAACGTCCATGTAAACTTGAACGTTGTAGCCCCACCCGTTTGGTCAGAATCGGCCCAAATATCACGAATACATCGCATTTAAATCGAAAAAATCGTAAACAAAGTACGATACTACGCGATACGATACTATAGCGAGCCGCTAGGCTCATTGGGGGCTTGACCAATAATTGTAAAATGTGAATTTTAACATGCAATAAAGAATCAACAATCAATCAACAATCAATATCATGAGAAATATTTCTCGATTGTACCCAAACAACGTGGCAGTCTAAGTTCAGAGATTTCGAAGGTCCCCTCCAATTTTCATCAAGATCGCATATGCCGTTTACCTGGTAGAGCGCGAACAAACAGACAGAAAAACAAACAACAAAACAAAAACAAAACACCCGAGCTATTTTTTTGGGGGGGGGGGGCTCAGTCTAATTGAAGTCTTCGCTTCGCTCATCTAAAAATCTCGATAGTCGATAATCTTAAGTCATTATAGACACTCGAAACAAATAATTGCCAATCGGTCAAAAACGGCCCGAAACACGTCGTTCGTTCGTCGGAGGAGGACGACGCTTTGCCCTAGTTGTGCAGGCAACTTGCATTGCATGCATAGTCTCGCACATTTTAGTGACAGTGACACGGCTCATGATGGTTGGTACGGGAGTTACAACGAACAGGTAAACAGTACTTGTTCATTATGGGATCCCCCCGAAAAGGAAAGTAGGTAAGTGCGGTTGGGGGGAAACGCGAAGCACCGTGGGGGGGCCTAGCTGACACAGCAAAGCACTTCATGCTCCCCCCCCCCCACTGTTACTGGGGGGTCCCGTAACGGTAATGAACAACTACCAAAATAACACCTAGTACCAGTTCGAAACTGTTTACTTGGCGCATCTGTCTGTGATCTCGAGGTCACTGAAGGTCAAGCCATCGCTTTTCTCCCAATGCACGCCTCTCACCCCCCGCGCCCTAATGATTGAAATCAGTTCATTCCTTTGCTTGCGCCTGCTATCTTATCACCAAACAACGAATACCAGTCATGGCCACACGTCGGACACTTCAATAACGCTGTCAATTGAACGACGATCGATGGACCATGGACGATGCAATCGAACTTCACAGAGCCAAGACATCTAAGAAATGCGACCTTCACAAAGACGAGCATTGTTTACGCAACAATCACAGTAAGCCTACCTGGTCACGCGTCTGGGGGGGGGGCGTTAATGACGCTGTGTCTTGTCTGTCGCGAAACGGGAAAAGAATTATAATTCATTTCGTGAGTGGTTGTACTTGTTATTTCTATGTTACGTCGATCTGATTCATGCTTATCATTATTTTTATAAGCATTTTATAAAATGTATCATGTATTTTCGTTTACGAAAGCCTCGAGGACAATGATGCAGTTCTGACTTCTGAGATTATCCCATTTTCCAAGCATTGAGCGCGTTGCAGAGTGCAATAACACGTTCATTGTGACTATTCTTGCGCACTTGACGTTTCGTTGCCTTCCTGCCTTTCGTCAATCGTCGGCACCAGTCTAATATTGCGTTTCAGCCATATATTGTTAGATCATGTGTTTCAGCATGTTATGACGGCTGTCATATTGAGAGCTGGCAATATTTCATACGGCAATTTAGAAAAAATATAGACTATTGTAACTAAGCACACTCATTCCCTCAATCGAATCTGTTAACATTAGCGTTTGAGAATTGAGATGCTTTTAGATTTTTATAGACTCATCAGTCATAAACTAAACATAAAACTATTTATTTGACAATGTAAAATATTTTTCGTATTCAGGCAAACACGCCTCTGAAAAAGACATTTAATCATTAATATACATTATTTATGATTCACGACAAGATTTGAATCGTCGGGTGTCGATTACCGACATAACTTTTAGGCCTTTAGCAGATGATTTTCAGATGCAACCGACTGCGGATTGATTGGAAATTGAATCAAAATGCAATCAGTGAACTGTCGTTATATTCGTAGGCCTATGTCACACTTACGAAATAACATCTATCTAAATAACTGAGAAGTGGTTGGTTGTATCAACAAACTGTGTGTGTGTTGTTTGGGTCTAGCTTAGATAGCTAGTCTAGCGGCCTGCACAGTGCAACTGCATACCGCTGTAATCACACCATGACTCATACCAGTGGCGTGGCAAACTACTAAGAGTGATCGGTGCCTACAATATTTTAACTATACCCACCCCCTACTTTCGCGGGCAACAAGGGGGTCTGGGGGCGTGCCCCCAGTTTAGCCCGCAGGGAATTTTTTCAATTTGGATGATCCTAGAATGAATTTGGTGCGTTTTACCAGCAATTAATATGATTTTATAGATGTTGATAGCCTCATTTTTATGTAATGAAATTTTAATGAAATGGCTGAATTTTTTTCGTGTTGAACTCATAAAACCAACGGTTTATCATTTTTTTAGTCTTCCACAGTTTAGCCCCGCAGGGAATTTTTTCAATTTTGGTCATCCTAGAATGGATTTGGTGCGTTTTACCAGCAATTAATATGATTTTATCAATGTTGATATCAGCCATTTGGCCTTTTCCAAACTAATTGAACATTTTTATGAAATGAAATTTTAATGAAATTGCTGAAAATATTATGTTTTTTTTGAACTCATAAAGCCAACGGATTGTAATTCTTTTTTGTCTACCCCAGATTAGCCCCGCAGGGAATATTTTTAATTTTGGTGATCCTAGAATGGATTTGGTGCTTTTTACCGGCAATTAATATGATTTTATTAGACGAGTAAGCAAAGCGAATGAGGATTACTATTCGAGATAAACGGCGCTTATTCTGTGACTGTGCGTGTGTGCTAGTGTGAACTATAAAAATCAGCCGAATCGCTGAACAGATTGCGCTTATGTTTTATTTGTTGAACTCATAAAGCCAACGGTGTGTTATTCCTCTTCGCCTCCTCGTAGCGGCATAGCCAAAATTTGGGGAAAAATACACATTATGAAAGTAATCAATGAAGAATTTAGTACCTACAAGAGGAGTCCGGGGGCCTTCCCATTTGAAAAGAAATTGTATGTCCTAGATCGTTAGATAATCTGTGCATTTTGGAGATCAATTTGGTTATTTTGTTCGTTATCTCCGTTTATTGGCAGAGCCATTATTTGGGATTTAGGAAAACTACTGAAACGTATAATAATGAAAACTACCGGGGCTCCGTGGGCTTGCCCCCGGGAAAATGATTATTTAAGGTTATTTGGTACAAATCTGCAGTTTTGAAGAAACACTTTGTTTGCAATATTTGAAGAGAAAAGATACGATTTTATTCTTTTACGAACAAACTTACTGTCTCGATTTCATTGAAATCAATGCATTTTTATCTAGAAATTGTATTCGAAATACTTCAATTCAAATAGGTCCAAGAATGTTCTTCTTATACTGCATTCACGACGTTGATAATCCTGCTTCATATCATAAGACGGTAATTTAAAAATTAAAACAGAAAACTCGAAAATGTTCTAGACTTCCTCCATGCCACCAGCTGTATTTAATTTATAAATACCTCAAATCAATCTATTCAATCAAATGAAATAAGTTATAGTATAACGAACGTGTCTATTCATTTAGCAGAATTGTTGAATTGCTACCTGTTATTAGTTGAGTTGAGAACTACTGGATGAATATCCATCATGCATGTTGTCTGCACTTTTACTAAAAAATCAGATTCATGACAAACTTTTACAACAGTCCAGTAACAGTTATTATTTTACTACAATTCAGAAAAATAAACTTTTTTAATTAGTAAAATAATAACAATTACACCTACGGGAGTGTTTCCCGACTAAACAAATCGAGAAATAGTCCAGTAAGACTTTAAGGTAAGTAAAGAGCTGTAGCCATACAATTCAGTAGGTGTGATTTTAACAATTAAAATAGTCATATAAAGTATATAAAATATTATGCTTTATTAAAAAGTAAGGGGTGGGTGGGTCCCTGGGGGACCACCCACCCCTTTTGGTATCGGTGCCTGGGCTCCGATTTGGTATGTTCGCCACGCCACTGACTCATACTCTTCATATAAGGTCTTCTCCGCGCGATCGGATTTATCGCGAGATATAACTTCAAATATAACGCGGCCGGATGTAGCTAGCCAAGCGATGTTTTCGGTTTCGCAGTCTATCGGGAAAACGCTGAACTTTTAGAGGCCATTCGCCGGTAACGGAGCCGTTCGCGAGCTAGGGGGGAACGCTAGCGCTAAATCAAGTGGCAGCGCGGGCTATAGAATAATCTCATATTCCGTTCATTTTTAAATAAAGTTTAGAGGACGATGCAACAGCCTTAAATAATAATATAATGGCATAATTATTTTTCAGGTTTATCAGTGCACTTTTATTATTTCAACCAACGTTTCCAGTTTAATTTTAAAGAGAAATTGAAAATAATCAAAGAAAAATCAAGCAAAATCAACAAATTATATCAAAACAAGTACTGCCACTGGCAACAAGCTTTAGGTATACATTCTCACACATTAGTCAAAAGAGGTATAATTTAACTAAAATGTAGTAGGTAGAGGTATCCTTAATTACATCAACATGAATCAATATGTCTACAACAATCTATAATTAAACGAGGGAGTGAAGCGCCTGAGTGTCTCCATTCAACTCAAACCCGGCGCTCATTCTGTGAGTCTGTGTGCGTGCGTGTGTGTACGTCGAAAATCAGCCGAATCGCTGAACAGATTGAGCTGAAATTTTAGACAGGCATCCGGTACAAGTTTACTGAGAACTGTTAACAAAATCAGCTAGGTTCGTTGCGATTTAAACCTACAAGAAGTAACAAATTGAAAAATAGGCTGCTAATGTGTAGGACCTATTTTAAAAACAATTGTTGTTTTTGAAAACATATTTTGGTTTGTTATTTGCCCGGCCGTGAAAATGCAGTGCCCAAGGTGTATCGAATCTTGCACGATCAAGGTACCCCCACATTCCGCTCGGATATTGAGCAAACCTTGCAATCTTAACACGATTTTCTTACTGGCTATGTTTTCTATAGTATTGTCACAGATGATAGACTATACACTGCGTTATATGCATTTCAAAACATGTTTAATAATTTTTAAAATACAATCCAGAAATAACAAAATCTTTCCCGATCAGGGGACTGGACCTATAAGTATCCCAGTCCCACACATTTCGGGTATAAGGGCGTCTTAGCCAAAACTAGACTAGAAAAACGCCAAAGTCGTTGTTAGACGAGTTGGTCTTGTGTGGCTCGTATCTGCTTCCAATGCAGAAGGTCCAGGGTTCGATTCCCGTCGAAGTCAGAAGTTTTTTAACTTCTGATTTGAACTTAAGTCCATCAGTTCTTGTCCTAGGAGTTTGTAAACGGTGACTTTGGAGCCGTCCAACGAAGCACATAATAAATTCAGAGTTGTTCTGAATCGGCCTTGTTGATTCTGGCGTGGATCCGCGGGTGTTCGCACTGTCCAGTGTCCATACCACTGATTGCTATATTTCCTTTTACAAATATCGATCTTTGGTTGGTTATCGCTCACTCGTCGATTGCGTCGGGGCCTACAGGGTTGGCTTGGTCGCTTTGATTTACTGTCCCCCACTGAAAATCAGTTATATAACTGAGTGGGTAGACTCTAAATACTTTTTTTTTTCATATGTTTAGTACCCGGGAACATTTGCATTTAAGATTGATAACTATATTGATATAAATAATACGCTTTTTAAGTTTAGTTGGTATAAGGGCGCGTCAACTGTAAGACCATATATGATGATAGGCTATGTTTATATTGAAAGTAAAGGTGAAATTGAAAGTAGACCTACGAAAGCCTACGACAAGTTTTAAAGTATATACTTAACTAAAATATTACAATCGTATTTATATTTAAAAATATATTTTGACATTTATTTATTCCTCATAAAATAAGCTTTAGGCTCAATTTGATATTAGGTAGTCTGGGTGATTTTAAATTAATTAATTTTAAATTTTTATTGGATGAGCGTAGCGAAGATTCCATTCTACTACACTGGAGAAAAAAATCCGGAATGTTTTTTTTTTTTTCTTTTTTTTGTATTTTTGTCTGTTTGTCCACACGATTCCGGCTAAACCGATACTCCGATTGCGATGAAATTTTATGGAGACCTTCGAAATCTCTGAACTTAGAACTGCCACGTTTTTGAGCGCAATCGGAAAATTTTTTCTCATGAAAATCGCAATTTTACGATTTTTTTCAATTTTTAAAAAAATTCTTCGACTTATAACACCTACATGCTTTATCCGATTTTAATGATTTTTGCACAGAACCTTTATTTTATGAATTTAGATATTTTTGTGAAATTTGAGCGCAATTGAAAAAATATTTATCATAAAAATCGATATTTTACGGGTTTTTTCTTTTTTTAAACAATTCTTTGACTTATAACACCTACATGCTTTATCCGATTGTAATGATTTTTTAGCAGAACCTTAGTTTTATGAATTAATATATTCGTGTTAAATTTGAGCGCAATCGAGAAATTATTTCTTATAAAAATCGCAATTTTACGTTTTTTTTTACAATTACGATTAATTAAAAACAAATTTAAAACAATGAAGTTATTTTTTTATTTTATTTAATTTAATTTAAAAAAAATTTCAACTTAATAATGATTTTTCCACAGAACAACAGAAAATTCGCATAACACATGGCAGCTCAATGCACCAATTACGCTCATCCAACAACGCGGCGGGACTTAAGCGTTTTCCTAGTTAATAATAAAGTCAGAGAAGCTCACCTTGGAGCCATCGAATTTTGAACTTCTCGTACCCGAAATAGTAATAGTGCCAATTTCCACGTTAGTTTCACTTTTTGCACTTAATTTGCCATTAGGCCTAGGCCCTTTACTCCACTATTTTTGTATTCTTTTTCTACGCCTTATAATATTCTTAATACTACTCAAATTTTATACTTTCAAATCCCGAAATATACACGAAATAATATGTATCGCGGATCACTTCTCTGTGTCTTATATTTTAATTTCACGCTCGTCGTTTCGATCAACTGTGTGTATAATCATATTCGATTGCCTCAAGCAAAAACGACAGAAGTGTAAATGATCAGAAAAAATACAATTTCGTTTCTACTAATAAATTAATACAACTAAGGAACCCCGAAATACTAATTCTCTGTTCTTACAGGACCACTAGAAGGCCTATTATTACTAGACCGCATTATTATTTCGATGCAATTCAGTGTTAACGTTCTTCCACTGTGGCTTAACTTAAGACAAAATTTACATATTCGCATATATATTTTTTACTACCAAGGAGAGACGTCTCATGAACACTCGTTTTGTACTTCTTCCAAAAATTCGTATTTAAAAAATAAATAATGGGAACTTCTAGGTAATTTTTGTTAATTTACCCTGTTTTCACAAGTTTCCATTTACACAAAAAACTAGTGCACGTTTTGTCCTTTTTAGGCTATTTTACGCTGTAAACGACGAATGCACGTGTGAGATCAAATTACGTAGTCTTAAAACGCTTCCGGACCTGTGGGTACTTAGTTTTAAAACTAGGAAGCTTTGCAAACGCTTTTTTTAGTCGCGTTGATGGATGAGCTTTTTAATTATGAAATTTTAATATTAATTTAAAATAATAAAAAAAAACATATTAACACGGCCCATACAAAGCAATCATTAGGTCTGTTGGAACTTTGATTGTTTGTAACAAGGCTGTGGATAAAGTATAAAATCTCATGTGAAGTTTTCATACAAGGCTGTGAGAAAGATCTAAAATCTATATTTTCGTGCTATTTGGGCGGATTCTGACCAAACGGGTGGGGCTACAACGTTTATATTTCACATGGACATTAATGTAAGGGTGAGATGTATTGACTTTTGAAAGAAAAAGTTGAAAAAGTTAGCCAGAATCTATAGAAATAAAGGTTTTAATATTTAACACCTCAAAAAACTCAAATTAAAACCTTTATTTCTATAGATTCTGGCTTAACTTTTTCAACTTTTTCTTTCAAGCGTCAATACATCACCATTACCTTAATGTGCATGTGAAATATGAACGTTGTATCCCCACCCGTTTAGTCAGAATCGGCCCAAATGTCACAAAAATATCGCACTAAAAACCGAAAAAAATCGTAAAAGTACGATATTCATGAGAAATATTTCTTCGATTGTACCCAAAAACGTAGCAAGTCTAAGTTCAGAGATTTCGAAGGTCCCCTCAAATTTTCATCAAGATCGCATATGCCGTATTCCCGGTAGAGAGCGAACAAACAAGCAGAAAAAAAAACAGAGAGAAAAAAAAAAAACCCGAGCTAAATTTTTTGGGGGGTCGGTGAAATTGAAGTCTTCGCTTCGCTCATCCAAAAATCGATTATAATAAACACTTAAAAATTCGTTATCATTTCTTATCTGTAATGGCTCATGGGAACGAACAAGGTTTTCGTGCGGGCGTTAGGAGACAGGGCCTAAGAAGACTTTTAGTCTTCTAAAGCCCGGACCGGTTTGTCTTCTTAGCCCCGCTTCGCAACGTGTAGCACAACCGTCGGTCACAGGGGCTAAGAAGCCAAAAAAAGGTGCAGGGGCTTAGGAGACTGGGGCTTAGAATACCGCCCCATTTATTGGCGATCTAAGCCGACCATTTCCTGTCCTCGACCGCCTCCATATGGGAGAGAGGTGTTCTCAGCCCCAATAACTGCTTGTTGTCAGTTCGTTGACATCCTATGGAACATCTGCAAATCTTCTTTGAAACCTTTATCTTGTTTCGTCTTGAGCCTGGAGGTTCTGGTCAGGCGCGAAGGAACGTTTTGAAAGTTGGGTGGGGAGGGGGGGGGATTTATTAACAGAATATGTGGGCGGCAGCTGGGGTCTGGTTCACCATACTAGTTATTTCGTAATTTTTAAACTGCTCTCGGACTCTGAAAACGATGTTTGACAACACCTATCTGCGATCAAAAACTTTAAAAAAAAATAACTTTAAGTGGCCCATTTTAGTAAATTTCAGACTAATTGTTTATGTAATGACGAAGCATACAGGCAAACATATTCGTTTTACCAAGGTGACGAATGTCGAATTGTCTAAGTGTATGTGTATGTTGACTACGGAAATTCTGGGATTAATATTTAGCTCACGTTAGTTTTGCCCCCCCCCCCCTCCCCCCCGCCACCGGTTCCTACGCCGCTGGTTCTGGTGTGTTTTCGTATCCGTGTCCCCTACTCTGATGATAATGAGTGTACTTTGTTATTGTTTTGTGTTGTATTTTACATTTTGTGTGAAATTAAGTTGGACTTACACTCACTCTGTGCAAGGGCTTTGCCCTTATTATTTGTCATCATGATCTCCCAATAGAATATATCTCTTGCAGGCACGGTGGTTACTGATGTTGAGTCCAGTGGCGAAGGAACCGGGGCGGGGGGGGGGGGGGGCAAAACTAACATGAGTTATAAATTAATTCCAGAATGTCTGTGTTAAATATGGACTTGCACGTATACAATTCGACATTCACCTTGGTAAAACGAATATGTTGGCCTGTATGCTTTGTCATTAGATAACAAATTAAGTTGAAATTTACTAAAATGGGCCACTTCACGTTCATTTTTTGTGTTTTTAAATCGCAGATAGTTGCAGTAAAACATCGTTTACAGAGTCCGAGTTCAATTAAAACATGACGAAATAACTGTAGCATGGTGAATTGTTTCCAAAACCTTGCTACCGCCCTCAAAATCTTCCAATGCCCCCCCCCCCCCCCACTTTCAAAACGCAGGTGTACAAGATGACAAGATGCCTTTCAGACAGGATGGCGCAATACTCTAATCCTGAAGCTGACGGTCACTGGTTCAATATCTATAAAATAGCAAGGCGGCAATCCTGACGGAAGTCGGAATAATAATATGGGAAGGTAGGAACTTGACTGAAGTATAAACAACAATATTTCATCAATATAATTCTAATTTCAAACGCTGCCCTCAGACGTAGAATTTGAAAACCAATCCAAAGTTCCAAGTTACTTCCAGAGCGTTCTAGAGTACAAATTGTCTATATTATATGCATTGCAATTTGCCAAATTTAGGTACGGTATTTTTACGTATTCGGCACACGAAGCCATGACGAAAGTTAAATGAGTCCAACTTGTCAACAATTTGTGTTGTAGTTGTTAGCTTTGTCTGCACACTAACAATAGGTGCAAGTGATGGTTGAATACGAGCAAATAAACTTCTGAAATGTACCTACGTTAATTATTTACGAACGCTATTTCTTCTTCTTCTTCTTCTTCTTCTTCTGCGCGTCAGCCGTCAAGTCCCAACCAACCAACCAACCAACCCTCCATGACATATTATTCTATTTACCATCACGTGACCTCCTAGGACGTGACGCTTGTGCATAAGGGACGCATTTTATTTTTGGAAAAATGTGTAAAAAGAATAAATGGTTTTATGTTGTATGCAGCAGCGTCTAGCTCTACTCTGGCAGCTTGTCGCTTGTTTCGTAATACTCCCCCAGAGTGGAGAGCGACATATTTATTATTGCTTGACCCCGACTTGACCTCAAAGCTCGGCTCAACGCTGTGTTGTGTAGGGTCGGGGTTTAATGGCCACAGAATTATTTATTTATTGGATATTGCTTAACGTCTCAAATTTATGCAAGTTGGCTAATCGGGACGAAGGGAGGGACGTAAGGGATGACGCGGGGGACAAGGGGTGGACAGGCCTGTGCTGGTCAGAACCAGCCACAAGCGTATGGGGAGGGCAGGGTTCCCCCACGTCGTGGTCGTCTCCGTCTGTGTCATCATCCGTCCGTGTTGTCATTGTCGTCGCCGTCGGGGAGGTAGTCAAAGGGGAGGGGAAAGTTCCCCGACGACGACCCAGAGCTCGCCATTAGTTTCAGGGAGAAGAACTCCCCTAATCACGGGCCAAACCACGAGAAGGTTGCGAGTTGGAATTTGATGAACACACACTCAGAATTATTAGGTTAGCAATGGTTTTTAAACAAAACCATAACAAAACTATAATGAGAGTTCTCTGCTTCCACCACGCATTATAAGCTCGATAAAACTCCTAATAATGAAAAAACGCACGTATATTTCCTATAGAAACAGGAAGAATAGTGGTATCACTTATGCATGAATATTAACTAAGAAAACGCTTAAGTCCCGTCGCGTTGATGGATAAGCTTTTTTCAAGTTTTTAGTGTGCGTGGGATCTCTGTACTTCTTCAAGTTCCATTGCAAAATCATTTTTGTTAAATTTGAATAATTTTTATAAAGTTGTACTAATTGCTATGGTAATTAGAATGTCAAATATCTGTTGTCCCGAATATTGCTTTATGAACGCATTGTAGGTGATTGTTGTCAAGTTTCTATAGTTTCTTGTTAATTATTGTTATACACTTCAAAAAACTTATATTAAAACCTTTATTTCTATTAATTCTGGAAAACATTTTCAACTTTTTCTTTCAAAAGGTACTACAGCACCATAACCTTAATGTCCATGTAAAATATAAACGTTGTAGCCCCACCCGTTTGGTCAGAATCTGACCAAATGTCACGAAAATATCGCACTAAAAATCGGAAAAAATCGGAAAAGTACGCTATTCACGAGAAATATTTCTCCGATTGTACCCAAAACCAATACAGGTCTAACAAAGTTCAGAGATTTCGAAGGTCCCCTCCACTTTTCATCAAGATCGCATATGCCGTTTGCTCGGTAGAGAGCGAACAAACAGACAAAAAAAAAAAAAAAACACTCGAGCTAAATTTTTTGGGGGGTCAGTGAAATTGAAGTCTTCGCTTCGCTCATCCAATTACGTCTAGAGTGACTAGCAGGGACACGTGACGTCTGTTCTAAAAGTACATTTCCACCCACGGCCGAAAAGTTCGTCGTTTGATAAATTGTATAAAACGTACGTTGTGAGTAACTAGGAAAACGCTAAAGTCCGTCCGTGTTGATGGATGAGCTTTTTTGTAGGTTTTTTGTCTGCGTTTTTTTGCGTTTGTTTGCACTTTTCCTTTGCAAGTGCTTTTTGAATGCATTGTAGATGATTGTTGTCAAGTTTCTATTGTTACTTGTTAATTGTTATTATAAACCTCAAAAAACTCATATTAAAACCTTTATTTCTATGGATTCTGGCTAACTTTTTCAACTTTTCTTTCAAAAGGTACTACATCACCATAACCTTAATGTCCATGTGAAATCTGAACGTTGTAGCCCCACCCGATTGGTCAGAATCGGCTCAAATGTGACGAAAATATCGCACTAAAAATTGAAAAACTTATATTAAAACCTTTATTTCTATGGATTCTGGCTAACTTTTTCAACTTTTTCTTCCAAAAGGTACTACATCACCATAACCTTAATGCCCATGTGCAGTATGAACGTTGTAGCCCTACCCGTTTTGTCAGAATCGGACCAAATGTCACGAAAATATCGCACTAAAAATCGAAAAAAATCGTGAAAGTACGATATTCATGAGAAATATTTCTTCGATTGTACCAAAAAACAATACACCTCTAAGTTCGGAGATTTCGAAGGTCCCCTCAAATTTTCATCAAGATCGCATATGCCGTATTCCTAGTAGAGAGCGAACAAACAGACAAAACAAACAAAAAAACAAAAAAACAAACAAACAAACAAACAAAAAAAAACACCCGAGCTAAATTTTTTGGGGGGTCAGTGAAATTGAACCTGAAGTCTTCGTTTCGCTCATCCAAATATAATACAATATACATCACACAAAATATTAGCATAATTGGATGAGCGTAGCGAGCGTAGCGAGCGAAGCGAAAACTTCAATTTCACTGACCCCCCAAAAAATTTAGCTCCAATGTTTTTTTTTTTTTTTTTTTTTTTTTTTGTTTTTCTGTCTGTTTGTTCGCTCGATTCCGGGCAAACGGCATATGCGATCTTGATGAAAATTTGAGGGGACCTTCGTTTTCTCTGAACTTAGAGGTGTATTGTTTTTGGGTACAATCGAAGAAATATTTCTCATGAATATCGTACTTTTACGATTTTTTTCGATTTTTAGTGCGATATTTTCGTCACATTTGGGCCGATTCTGACCAAACGGGTGGGGCTACAACGTTCATATTTCACATGGACATTAAGATTATGGTGTTGAAGTACCCTTTTAAAGAAAAAGTTGAAAAAGTTATCTAGAATCCATAGAAATAAAGGTTTTAATATGAATTTTTCGATTTTTAATGCGATATTTTCGTCGCATTTGGACCGATTGTGACCAAACGTGTGGGGCTACAACGATCATATTTTACATGGACATTAAGGTTATGGTGATGTAGTACCTTTTGAAAGAAAAGTTGAAAAAGTTAGCTAGAATCCATAGAAATAAAGGTTTTGATATGAGTTTTTTAATACTTTAAGTGCGATATTTTCGTCACATTTAGGCCGATTTTGACCAAACGGGTGGGGCAACAACGTTCATATTTCACATGGACATTACGGTTATGGTGATGTAGTATTTTTTGTAAGAAAAAGTTGCAAAAGTTGACAAAGTTAGCCAGAATGCATAGAAATAAAGGTTTAAAATGTGTTTTTTTGAGGTTTATAATAACAACTAACAAGAAACAATTGAAACTTGACAACAGTCACCTACAATGCATTCACAAAGCACTTGCAAAGGAAAAGTGGTCCCACGCAAACTAAAAACTTACAAAAACGCTCATCCATCAACGCGGCGGGACTTTAGCGTTTTCCTAGTATTATCATGTAGGTTGGTTCACTAGTGTATACCAAGAGATGCCGGCGATTATCGATATTACATTTTGAATCGTTGTAATCGTTTAGTAATGTTTTATAGTAACGTTTTAAGTAGGTATAGTGATGCACTGATACTTTTTTTTCCTATTCGTTGCACTTTTCTATTCGTTTTCCCATTCTAATGGTTTCACATTCTATTCGTTTGTTTCGACTTTCGAGATCCCACAGGGGATCTTGGTCAGCGGTGTACGACGTGTATCAGGGCTGAGACTTTGCGGTCACCCACTCGTTCCCTGACCACGCCCAATGTTGCTTAACTTCGGTGTCCCGAGTGGTAACCGGCCAAGCGACCGCGCTAAGCCGCTCGCTAACGTTGTATTCTATTTT
The DNA here is from genome assembly GCA_024449915.1 of Sweltsa coloradensis. NCBI lineage: Eukaryota > Metazoa > Arthropoda > Insecta > Plecoptera > Chloroperlidae > Sweltsa > Sweltsa coloradensis. The sequence continues at coordinate 67,642 of JAMZAV010004270.1, forward strand.
GTAGGGGGAATTGAACAATACGCGATTTCACTGATTATTAATTCGATCAATTGAATGTTAATTGTGTCATAGATTATCGTAAGAACATAGAAAATAAGAAAATTCATGATTGTTGATTGAAAAAGATTTGATTATTAAAGTGGCAACGAACCCAGGAGAGTAGCTAGGGGGGGGGGTAGGGTTTCCGACCCCCCGCCACCCCCTAAATCAGAGCAGACCAGCTAGATACGTACTTCTCCGAAATGATAGTTTCGTGGGCGCTACAAATTTCTTAATATAACCCCCAACCATTACCCCCCCCCCCCCCCCGCCACCGCATCAAAATCCTGGTAACGCCCCTGAACTAACCTCAATAAAATACCAACCAACCGTGGGACCCCGGCTTTAGAGAGTATGGCTGAGGAATGTGAGGGTGTTTTCCTCAGTCTACTGCAGTTTGTTAGAGAGTATGACTGAGGAATGTGAGGGTGTTTTCCTCAGTCTACTGCAGTATTGTTAGAGAGTATGGCTGAGGAATGTGAGGGTGTTTTCCTCAGTCTACTGCAGTATTGTTAGAGAGTATGGCTGAGGAATGTGAGGGTGTTTTCCTCAGTCTGCTCGAACAGTATTCTTGTTATCTAAGATGGGACACTAGGCAGGAACGTCTTCCTGCCTGAGTACCTATGTGCAGTGCACACCAGGGAAATACATACTGGTGATTTGTGAAGGTTTCATCGCATCTTATACCTCTTCATGTAGACATGCTCATTGCAGTAGCACCATAGAGTATTATAACGGTAGGACTGGGGGGTGTGTATTAGCTGAGGGTACATTTTACAGCGAGTTGGAGCTCAATTTTAGCTTGTTCATCTTATTAAATTCAACAGCTGTATTTAAATTTGAACCTCTTGAAACAGAGATTAGTTTTCACAATTATTGTCTGAGAGAGATAATAAATATTTTATTTCTATACGAGTTTGCTGCGTATGACCAGGGCGGACCAGGGTATAGGACCGGATACATGGGCGCGGACAGGCTCAAGTCAAGTCAGTCACATAATACACAGTTACACACACACCGTCTTGTAACTAACAAACTCTAGTCCACTTATTGTTATTTTCACTGCTAGTGTTGGCTGTTGCCGTTGGCAAGCGTAGAGCCACATACAGTAGACAGTAGGTCTATACTAGTATTTAATATATTGTCATGAATATAGATTATTCATAGATCAGGGTATCCGACAAATAACTGTATAGTTACAAATCTAACCTGATTCACTTGGGTCAGCTAAAACACCCAGGCGTTCAGGTGCAACTTTGTTGAATTATACGTTAAAATACATCGCGACGGTGACAATGAGCAAGACAAAGACAGAATAATATTAAACATAAAGCAGACGGAGACGGATAGTATCGGGAGAATGCCTAGCAACTACGAGTGCTATCCATGGACTTGCTGACTTGAGACTTTTCGGGTGCATTCGACTTGATCGGGAAGCGCGCTCGCGCTCTCTGACTTCGGAACTCGAGCTGGCAACATCATCGGGACGACGTGTGATAGTGTGTGTGCGTACAAGTACAGAGAAGAGGGTCGACTTCTAGTGGAGAAGGATCAGCATTCACCCCTGGAACGACCTGAGTTGTTTGGTGACCGCCTCTGAGCTTCGGGAAGGTTGTGGTAAGCCAAGTCATGTTAATTTAACTTCAGGCCGATCGGGGTCATGATTGGTTGTGACCAAGCCACGTGGTAGTCACGCACATGCTGGAGAGTAGGCAGTACCGCGCACTCATTCTTTAGTTCCATTCTGTTGCCTAATTAATAAATGGGTTTTGTTATTCACTATGAATCTGGTATTCTGATTTGAGTATTAAGTTACCCTCGGACTGATAGTAAGATCCATACATGTTAGGAGCTAGCCTAGGGATTGCAGGACGAGCTACGAGCCCCAGCCAAGCGGCCGTTGTACCGAGGGTCCTGAGTTTCTGACAAGGTGAGGTCTATGTTGAGTGCTTCTCTTGTTGTTTAGACAGGACAGTACTAGGAGGCTAGTAGTTAACCTACATGACAATATTTTTACCATTGTTACTAATTATATTTACTCACACAAGAAAGAGTTATTGAGCTTGTTCATTTAAATAGTTAGTACAGTTGTTACAGCAACTTTACAATTCTTACTATAGTTTTTCTTATGTTTTAACAATCGTATGTAATTTCTTGGATATGGCCAATCACTCATTGTAATTTAATTTCTAAGATACTTTTTGCAGACAAATTGGGTATTGTATTACCATGTAGACAATTGTAATTGTCACTACAATTTTATTTATTGTATTCTTCCTAGGGCCATCTCGTTTCATATATTATTGATTATATTGACTTACACAGGTAATTGTTATTTTGAGCTTGTGCAGCCGAATGCGATAGTCGACAAAAATGAATGATTATATTTATTTGTTTAAAACTATGTTTTGTTGTAAATTAATAGATTATTTTACTAGGCTTATGCATTTTTTTGTAACCAAATTTGGTTTTATATTTATATGTTGTACAGAGGAGTATTCTTTTGCAAGACAATTTCTTATAATATTAGAATCCAGTTTACTGAACTAGGAATAATTGTACAATTTAAAGTAAAACTGAAGCAATGTTAATGACTCAAAGAACAAAGAAGAATTGATTTTAACTATTTATTTGTGATTCATTGTCTGTGTGTTTGTGTTATGTTAATTTCTCTTCATTAGTTTATATTTATGATTTTGCTGTTCTCATTTTCAAGTGTCCTTTTATAGCGTTTTGTAGCATCTATTTTTTTGGCCAACTTCAAAGGCTTGAGCATGAAGTTTTTTAGTATTTTTATTTTGAAATCGTGTCCTTAAGGTTGAATCAGTATCAACTGATTCAAAATGTGCATAGCAAATAATAGATATTATGTAATATTAAATGAAGTAGGACTAGAAAATCAGAGTTCAAGTGAAAAAAATAGCGCTTTGTAGCATCTATTCACAAAACGCTATTTTCACGTATCTCTAATCATTGGTATATCTGAATTTGTCGGACAAGTCTTATTTTATGCAATTTCATTCGTGTCAAAAACAGATAGATTCTAGTCCATTAATTAAAATTGAGAAGAAAACTTTAAAGTGGATGTTCTAAAATAAAATTCGTAGGGTTAACTTTGGATAGAACGCTCAACTGGGGCGACCATATAAATGAGATTTGTCCTAAGGTAGCCTCAGGATGCTTTCTTAAAACGCCTGATGGAAGTATCGTCAGTGGAAGCAGCTAAAATGGGATACTATGCGTTCGTGTACTCCAGACTGCAATACGGTATTGTTTTTTGGGGACAAGCTTCCAGTGCTATTAGATTGTTTAAGCTCCAGAAAAGAGCAGTCAGATATATATCCAATGTAGCGCCACTGACGCACTGCAGAGAGTTATTTATAAATCAACATATTTTAACATTGCCATGTATATACATTTTTAACTGTATTATGTTTTTTATTGAAAATGTGCATATGTTTGATATTGTAACAAATGAAGTAGTACATAACTATAACACTAGAAATAAGCTCGATTTTAGACTTCCGGCACATAGTCTACAAATGACTACTAAAAGCCCAGGGTATGCCGGATCAAAGTTTTACAACCATCTATCTAGCAGCCTGAAAAGTTTGAGAGGGGAAAAATTTAAAATTAAAGTAAAACAGTTTCTTTTAAGCATGGCATTTTACTCAGTTAATGAATTTATGGACCATAAGACATGATTTTAAATCTTGAATGGGGTGTTTGAATGTATTTATTGAATTTGGATGGATCTTGACTGTTCATTGATACTTGAACTGTGTAATATTGACATTGTAACGATGGTGAAATGTAGTTTATGTGACTTGTCCAATGCTCATGAATGAGTCAATCGGGACCAATAAAAGAATTATTATTATTATTATTATTATTATTATTATTATTATTATTATTATTATTATTATTATTATTATATTATTATTATTATTATTATATTATTATTATTATTATTATTATCTTATTATTATCTTATTTTTCTTCTTTTCTGCTCTCCTTTGCACCATCGAGCTCATCTCGAGCCAAGATGATGCGAGAGTGCACCTAGCGTGGGGACCCAACGGTGGTGGGGAACGACAGAACTCAGAGGCTGAGGACCTTCCGCACGATGTTGCTTGTACCAAGGATTGCAGCCTTCTGCATGACACGAACGTGCTTGTCCTTCAGATGGAGCTTCTCCTTTGCCGCTGACCACTCCTTGGTGACCAAACCGTTGACGGAGACGACGACAGGAACGATTTCAACGGACCTTAGCTTGTATATGTCCTTGAGTTCTACGGCGAGCGGCTGGTATTTTCCGCCTCTATTGGCTATTGTGCTGACCACATGGCCATCTGAGGGGATGGCGATGTCAATGATGGTCGCCGTTTGAGCTTTTTTGTCAAACAAAACCAAGTCTGGCCTATTTGCCTCGACCGCCCTGTCTGTGACGATGACAGAGTCCCACAGCAGCTTAGCGTTTTGGTTGCGTAGGACTTGCTCGGGCCTACACTTGTAGTACGGTCTTTCCTCGTCCACGAGGCCGTGCTCCTTAGCCAGTGCTTGGTGTACCACTTTGGCTACTGCGTTATGGCGCTCAACATACTCCTTAGGCGCTAACTCAGAGCATCCACTTGTGATGTGCTGGATGGTCTCGCTGGCCTTCTTGCAGAGACGGCAGCAATCCTGGACGTCGTTTTTGAGAATGTATCGCTCGTAGTTCTTGGTGCGCACCACTTGATCCTGGATTGCGAACACAAACCCCTCCGTTTCACTGAACAGGCCTGCCGTGCGGAGCCATTCCGGCGAGGGTTTCAAGTCGGTGTGCTCCCCAGTGAGGTCGGTGGGGTGGGCTCGGGGATTATTATTATTATTATTATTATTATTATTATTATTATTATTATTATTATTATTATTATTATTATTATCATTATTATTATTATTATTATTATTATTATTATTATTATTATTTTTTGTAAGTAGACATATCCAGGGTGATTCCGTACACTCTGTGTTCGATTTTTAATCCATTAACAAGTATCAAAATAATTATTCTTTAAAAAGTATTTTTTGGAATACCAATTTTTGACAGACAACAAACTGTTTTGACTTAATGATAGAAAACTAGGAAAACGCTTAAGTCCCGCCGCGTTGTTGGATGAGCGTAATTGGTGTATTGAGCTGCCATGTGTTATGCGGATTCTCTGTTGTTCTGTGAAAAAATCATTCCCAAGTCGATTTTTTTTAAAATTAAATTAAATAAATAAAAAATTAACTTGAATTTTGTAAATTTTAACTAACCGTAATTTAAAAAAAGAAAAAATCGTAAAATTGCAATTTTCATAAGAAATAATTATTTGGTTGCGCTCAAATTTAACACGAATATATTAATTCATTAAATTAAAATTCTGTGAAAACATCATTACAATAGGATAAAGCATGTAGGTGTTATAAGTCAAAGAACTGTTTAAAAAAAGAAAAACCCGTAAAATTTCGATATTCATGACAAATAATTTTTCGATTGCGCTCAAATTTCACACGAATATCTAAATTCATAAAATTAAGGTTCTGTGAAAAAATCATTAAAATCGAATAAAGCATGTAGGTGTTATAAGTCGAAGAAATATTTTAAAAATCGAAAAAAATCGTAAAAATTGCGATTTTTATGAAAAATAATTTTCGGATTGCGCTAAAAAAAGTGGCAGTTCTAAGTTTAGAGATTTCGAAGGCCTCCAGAAAATTTCATCCCAATTGGAGTATCGGTTTAGCCGGAATCGTGCTGACAAACACACAAAAATACAGAAAAAAAGAAAAAAAGAAAGAAAAAAAATAAAAAAAACATTCCGGATTTTTTTCTCCAGTGTAGTGAAATGGAATCTTCGCTCCGCTCATCCAAACATGGTTTGTCTATCGAAACTAAACATCTGAATTATAAATTAAATGGTTGGTATACCTGGAAACTCGTTACTCGTGCTTATGGGGGGGGGGGGGGGGTCTGTGGGAAGGTATACCAAAAATGTGATTTTCCAATTTTATCAAATAATTTTATAATGCTTATTTCTGTGTAAAATGCAACTTATTTGAAAGAAATTGAACTGCCAGTTTATGTTTTGTGATTTTTTAAATAATATAAGGTTGTGAGTTTACTAATTCTCATCAGATTTATAGTATATCGCTAAAAAATATCTAGCTTCCCTAACAAAAATCCACTTTTAAAAAAATAATATTGTTGTGTCGCGAATTTACTTAATTGATTTGTAGATCAATAATCAATCACATCAACCAATTGATTCCTAACACTGATGTGGAAACTGCTTGCCTGACTGTAATGTAGAAGGAGTTGAATGAAAAATGAAAGTTTGGGATCATAACACAGATTCTCAATAAACAGTTTTATTACAATAACTAAGGTTACTTACAAAACACAAACCCTAACATTTACCAGCTCCTGCTTATCACCTCTGTACTTGATGGAAGTCAAGATTTAGAGAGAGATCAAGATGGTTGCCTAATGAGGGGAAGTGATGAGGAGTTATTCCCCTGCTCACTTCCATATATGGTCATGTCCATGCATCAATGGCTGGGATTGGTTATTGGCCATCACTATTGTCTATAGTGGTGGCCTGGAGTAGAGGCTAGTGTATTAAGTTGGCACCTGTAGCCTCAACTGTATTGTCGTCAGACTACCGACGTGAGGGCTTCTCAAGATATCATAGCTGAGCTACACAGAGATGCACACTGTTAAAACTAGGTACATTTTATCATTGGAAATGCTTTTGTCCTTGGACAGATACTATTTGTACTTCATAGGCCTTGCCAACCAATACATATTGATGCTGAATATATACAGTGTTAATCCCATGACTGATGGATGATTAGGCCACTGTATTGAGTGCTAATCAATATGTGTACTATAATCAATCAATCGATTATCGATTGTAATCAATCAATCGATTATCGATTTTAATCAATTAATCGATTATTGATTATTATTGATTATTGATGAAGCTTGTATTAACTTTAAAGCTAATTTTCTCCAAATATTAAAAATTGGCACATATGCCCCTTTTTCTCAGGATCTATTTGACTAATTTTAATGAAATTTTCAGCATATGTCAATCATAGCAGTTTGCAAGACCCCTAGCAGAATAAAGTGATTTGAATGGACAGTTTTCAAAATAATGAAATTTGCTTGGTAAAAAAACCCACAAAAAATGCAACAAAAGCTTTAATTTTTTAAAGTGTCATTTTTAATCTAGGCTGTTAAGTCTGCTAGGGTAATTACAAAACAATAAAACTCACAAAATAATTTAGAAATATGCCTAATGGTTTAGTAGATAACGGGGCATGAAGTCATCAAATTTAACATTGTAGGTATATCCCATAGCCATAGACATTCCCCTTAAGAGGGTTCACCACCCTTTTGGCAGTTAGTAAATAGCGGTTTGCTCGGCCAAGAAGCATCCTACGTATATACAATTTTGCAAACTTGTCAATAAAGCATACATGGACGTTCTTACAGTCATAGATTTTCGAAATTTTGTCTTGATCAGCCAGAAAAAATTCACGAATATAGTCAATTTTGGACTTTTTAACAAAATTGAAATTCGTGAAATCTAATTTATTCTTTACAAATTATTTCGAAACGAATTTTAGGAATGTGTTACTATAGAAACCTTTATTTCCACTTTCGTGAGATATGTTCAAAATTTCTAGCAACTGTGGTGTCATTCAGCCGAGCAAACAGAAAATTGCCTAAAAAGGGGGTGGTGAACGCTCTTAAGGGAACACTCCACTAAAAAAGCCAAAATCCACAGTTTTCGCGCTACAAACACAATTTTTGGTGTGGGCAATGGAAACACCCTTAAAATTGATCAAATTAATTTTTATTTTTTGGGGGTTTATATTATGCCCCCCTTGATTTTGTTCATTGTTTTTAAGCTCTTTGGTAGAAAAGACAAAACTGTTTTCTTTTGGACCGATTGTTGTGAAATTTTGCATTTTCCTTGTTTTGACATAACCAAAGACAATTATTGCGCATGGGTTTTGTTTATTTTTCATTTTTTTGGCTAATGTTATGCATGTTGAATAATTAATTTTATTAATTACAGTTGAGGTAGAAGTTTAATATTATATTTAAGCCAAAGTTATGAACATATCTTAAAACCCATGCATAATTGTGTTTATATATGTCCAAGTAATATAACAAAAACAAAATAAGCTCTTTCGGACATGTGGTACAGAAGAAGATTGTTTTTTAAGTTTCAAAAGTGTTCTAAAAAATATTATCCGCCAAAATGGGTTAAAAGATTTTTTGACATGAAATTACTATAATTTTGATGGAAATATTGCTTTCCCATGAATGTAAGAACTATCTTCTCCACAGGTTTTATAAAAGAAATCAAATAATCAATACATATATTAAGTTAGGCCTTAACTAACTAAATATATGTATAGAAAATGGCAACAAAAAACCGCATTTCCGTGCGCGCAATAACTTTTTTTTATTTTTTATTATTAAATGCAGGCGTGTTAGCCCATTGATGTTAAGCCGGCCTCACACGCTAGACATGTTCTAGAACATGCTCTAGAACCGAGCTCTTAATTGCTTGTCTGAGTGTGTGGGGGGGGGTAGATTCTTGCTCATGAGCAGGCTCAACCTCGGCTCGACCACCCACCCTAGGTACAAAGATCGCCGCGCACGACGGGCACCTAATTAGTTAGCAGGGTCGCATTGGCGTCAAAATGTACATGGCGAAACGATGGCCAGTACTGTAAGTGTGTCGCAACATGTTGAACCAACGTGGATATTCCCGGGAATTCATTGAAGATGTCATTAATTTGTATATAGACAGTTTCCATGTCTTAGGAAAATTAAATCTTAAGAATATAGTAATCGCGATGCGCGAAATTCCGCGTTCATCTAACTCGTGTAATAAGATTATACTTGCGCACGCTAATCTGTGTTTAGATAAACCAGGAGCCATGTTCCCGTATACGTCTTAACAGGACCGGGACACAAACTAAACTGCAGAGTGACCTAGTGTGGGCGTCGATCCCGCCAAAATGCGGCAGTCGCCAGTCAGGTTGGGGTCATCTTACTTGAGCTTGTCCCAGCGTGTGGGAGGGTCGGGAGCTTGGCTCAAGTGCGGCTCACGAGACTCTCTACAACATGTCCTAGCGTGTGAGGCCGACTTTAGAATAATTAAAAAAAAGTAATTAAAAGTAATGAAAAATAACAGGTCAAAAGGGTAGTTTTGTGAGAATTTTCAGTGGAGTGTTCCCTTATTGTGCACCTTCTTCCGGTGCCTAGAAAGTCTTCAGCCCTGGTAGTGCACAGAACAAATGTTTGGTGTGCTCGTGTACCTACAGAGTGCACGCTAAAGTGCTCTATGCGTCCTTGCGTGCTTAGTGAGGCCACTCTGTGTTGAGAACCGCGCGCCGCAGTCAGCCACGGCACAGGCGAGAGGCGCCTCTCTTGTGTGGATCTTCATGTGGCGGTTGCGGTTATTGTTCTGCGTAAAGCTTGCAGGGCACAGGTCGCATGCAAAGATTTTCACCCCTGTATGGGTCCTGGCGTGCAAGCTAAGGGAACTCTTTAGCGCGAAGCTTGCGGGGCACAATGAGCACGGGAAAGGTTTTTCTGCGGAGTGTGTTCTCCCGTGGATCTTGAGGGAGTACTTCGTGGAGAATCGAGCCGCACAGCCATCAGGCTCGGTACACGCGAACGGTTTCTCGCCGGTATGCGTCCTGGAGTGGATATCATGTTGACTCTTCCACGCGAACCTCGCGGGGCAGACAGCGCAGGCGAAGCGTTTTTTGGTCGAGTGGGTTTTCTTGTGCGCCGCGAGTGATTGTTTACGTCTGAACTTTCTCTCGCAGACGTGGCACTGCAGGCTTCTCTTCTCTGCAGCTCCATGTTACTGGTGGACACAGTTTCCATCGGACTTATCGACTCACGTTCCTTCTTGATGATTTCGAAGGTAACTGGAACAAGTCTGGTGTCGGAGCAGTGCATATACTGAGTAAACGTGTGTCGCTCTTGTGGAGAATAATTATCAATGGGTTCTTCCTTGATGTCGATCTTTTCCCAGTCTTCCATTACAGCAATAGAGGGTGACGAATGTGTCGCACCTTTGTGGAAAAAAACAAATGCAAGCTTTAGAGATAACTATAAAAAAACACATGTAAAACAGATTGTTGCCTGTGTCACTGCCACGTCGAAACGATCCCGTGTGCTTTGATATGCAGTTCCACAGGCAACTGGGTAACATGCGTACCAGCGTGCTGCTATTAATATCGTACAAAAATAACATTGAAAGAGGCAATATCAGATATTTTCTTGCCTTCCAAAAGTAAGACACCATTAAGATTACACGAGTACCAAACAAGGGAGAAAAGCAACAGATTATTGTTGAATGCAATGAAAAAATATTTTTTGGTTACGATCAATGTATTATTAAAATCCCGTTCTTGGTCTTGTTGTCTTTAATAAATGAGAATAGAGAAATTTAATCTGTTTAGTTCTAGCTAACAAATGATGGTCCCATGTCACTGATGAAATAATAAGAACCTTGTCGCTTGGGATTTGTAGCACAATTTCAGATAAGAAAATAACCTAGGTCCCATGCAGGCCGTTGCTGACGTAATCCCATACTTGAGTGGGACCAGCAGCAACCGATGTGAGTCTCGGACCTAGGCCTTCTTACGACGCCTCTAGGCTAACAAACAAAAATAATATATGGCTAATGGTTTACGATGAGGCAATTTAAACTCATTAGCCAGAATAATGTTTTCTAAAAGGTTTTGCTGCAAAGTAAATACAATTGTTATGCAAACACCAACTACTCTACAGTACACTACAACAATCAAGCACGATGTATATACATTTTGATTAAACAAGCCAATACCTACTTGACCCGCGTAATGCGCAAACTTAACATGAAGGTTTAGTTCTTACGTTCAACACTATTTACAAAGTGGCGTCACTACGGGGGGGGGGGGGGGGCAAGCGGTAACGACCGCCCCCCCGCCCTTTGGTCTGAGAGTCTACCACACACCACAAGCCTACGTTGCAAGCTAAGACTGGCCATGGCTGCTAGTCTGGTAATCACCCTGTGGTGCTCGGGCAGTATGCAGTTATCTAATCTATTTTATAAACAAAACATTTTGAAGGCTACCAGAAAATTTCATCGCAAATGGAGTATCGGTTTAGCCGGAATCGTGTTTCCAAACACGCAAAAATAAAAACAAAAACAACAATGAAAAAAGAAAAAATAGCAAAATTGCGATTTTCATGAGAAATAATTTTTCAATTGATTTTTCGAACCGAGCAGTATTAAGTTCAGAGATTTGAAATGTCTCCAGAAAATTTCATCGCAATTGGAGTATCGGTTTAGCCGGAATCGTGTTCACCGACACACAAAAAAAAAGAAAAAAAAACATTCCGGATTTTTTTCTCCAGTGTAGTAGAATAGAATCTTCGCTTCGCTCGCTACGCTCATCCAATAACACTGATACAGTTCTTCCACTCCGAAGAAGAGAATTCATTTACTCTAGGGGTGTGCGAGTATTAGTAGTAGTATTTTAGTGGAGGTGCCGGGGCGCGCGCGAGTTTGAAAACGTAAAAATCGTTATCTATTTTTGTAGCTACCTTACCAACCCTGATTGTAACCCCAGTCTTTTGATACAAATTTGTATTTTTTTGGAAGTTCTGAACGTTTTTAACACAACTAATAAAACTATGTCATTAATGCTTTTATCGACATTTTCATGTAATAGGCCCTATCACTTACTGAATGAGCCTAGCCCTAACAACAATATTTTGTGCATCATTAAAATGATCTAGAGAGAGAACATTTTTAAATCAATTTGATGTTACTGTCTTTACTTTTGGAGCTAACATTATAGACTAACATCAATAATTTAAATTATTATTATATAAATAATAAATATAGTCAAAAAGTGAAAGTGAAAAAAAAGTACCCAGACTCGAATTGGACTCTCAACTCTAGTTATTTTAGGAACTCGGACTCGACTCGATTTTGTTTATAGATAATGGAGAATCTAAATGTACCAATCATCATACAACTGAACTACGTTTCTGAATAATTACATACACCAGTAATTATTTTGATGTAAAGACAAAGTGTAATAAAAGCTTAACCTTGCATATTAAACAAATTAATAGTATTTTCATTCATCTCTATTCTTATTGATTAGGCCTTCATTAGTATGATGCCCTCACCAATACAGTATTATCTGCTGAATGTTTGTATTTTATTTTGTACATTCATTTTTAAACCACTAGAATGATTTTATGACTACAGATGTACACATTACATCCATATTTAATTCATATCTTTATGTCAGAAAGCTGTTTTCTGGTCATTGACGCAAATATATATTTTTTTAATCGCCTCCGGCGGCTGGGGGCTCTGCCCCAGACCCCGAAATAGTCCGTAGGGTAAATATGCTTGCACTAATTATTTGTCCCGGTTTGTAAATTATCTACCTACCCACACAGCACACCACGTTTTCAAAACGTTACTTTTTATGTTACAATGTTCCCAGAATGTTAGTTCAAATTATAACATCTATACAACGTACGAAAAATGTTATGTTTGTAACAATATTCTTTGGTTCTCAAAAACATTCTCACAACGATGTTGCAACAATTAGTAACTAACATTTCGGTGGATAAAAAACAAACAATATTGACCTTTACTTAGTAACATTTTATTGACGTTGCTACAATGTCGTGCCATTTTCCGTAAATGTCATTGGAAAAACCATGTGGAAACGTTAGAAACTGGCTCATTTCACTTTCTGAGAACGTTCATAAAATAACCTCATACATTTGAAATCTCAACGGTTTTTTGCGGTGTGGGGTAGCTTGTCCTGTCTTGTCTGTGCTCTGCTCATTCGACAATCAGTCGTCGGGAGAGAAAGACGCGTGTACATGTGGCTGTTGTGTTTAACGTGAACCACTGTGGGTTCCATCTTCATCGACTGATTGCTGAAAGTGCGTTTGTTCGTTGCCTCTCTCATTCGTGATCGTGTTTAAATGCTTTGACCAATGCCTGAAGGATTTTAATACCGCTGAGTGAGTGATTGAATTGTGTCAAGTTCATATCTTGGATTACCTATATTTGCTTATACATATATCTATCTATTCCTATACCTTGCAGTTGATTCGTTTTTACCAGCCACGCTCGCGCGTTTGTATCAGCCTTAAATTGATTATGGTCCCATGCTGTTAGGCTATAGGCCTCCCATGCTGTTAGGCATTGTCATAATTTGTGCCAGTGCTGTACGTTTCTTGATCTAGGCCTAAGTTGTGTGAAAAGGTATGTTGCTGCACTAGCAAATGATTTCTGAAACTGTATTATTACTATATGGTTGCCACCATATTATGATCCCATTTCCAATTATCAATACACGAAAATATAATTTAATTTATAATCGGTGTTTCGAAATAATATATACGCACAATCACTAGTATATCTTTACGTCAATTCAGTGAGTACATACTCGCGGACACCGATTAATCAATTATTCAATTAATTTTTTTTATCGATAATCAATCGATTATCCAAAAATCGATTAACCATCGATAATAGATATTTGCAACAACCATAATTATTACATTATTTAATAAGTGTAAAAGCAACGTTCTAGTAACGTTTCTCCATGTTACTATTTAAATGCTACCACAACGTTACATGAACATGAGTATAACACCTTACAATAATGTTACCTGGTCGTTTACACAACATTGTGGTACTAGTTGCATGAACGTTATGAGGTTCGTATGCAGCGGGACATTTGGATATTTCATCAATGTTACAATTACTATACCAAACGTTGTGAGGATATATCGAATGTTTAATAGAAAACTTATATTAATGTTGAGGAAACGTTACCGTGCTGTGTGGGTATCTAAACCTTATCTATAATACACACGCATGTGACCCTACTGCTACTCTAAAGAGTCGTATTGCCAGGGAGCGACACTTGCTGGACAAACATGTCACCCCTTGATAGAAAATTATCAGATTTTTAGACATGCTAGTTAAAGATACATATTTACCTGTACATTTTGTACTTTGTTCCAAATAAGACTTCAAACGCCTATATGAATTCGTGAAAAAAGGGTACATTTTTAAAAAGCCCTAGAAGTACAATTTTTTATCAAAAAATAGGAAATTTTGAAAAGTACAAAATGGATGTTGAAAGTCGTCTTTACTGACTATAGGTAATTTAAAAAAACGAATATGTCAAATGTCAATTGTGTAGTAGTTACAATGGACCTACGAAAACACTGCAACGCATCGAAATAATACAGGGTTCTATGAAAGTACATGGAAAAACAATATTTTATTTAATAATTTGGTAAATAAGAAATCATGTTTCCGCGGAAGTAGTATTGTGTGCGTTTGAGGAGGGAGGGGAGATGTGATCCAGGCGTAAAATTAATCGTATAAGTCTGTCGAATATGCTGCTAACAGAGCAAACTACGGTACGTGTGGAGAAAGCCTGTTCTAACATCTGTAGCATTATAGGCACGTGTATATCTATATTTGAACTTGAAGTCTGTTTAGATAATATAACACTTATAAATGTTTTATTAAGTGCAGTATGCACACCGATATTATTCGTTATGATGAAGCATGTCTATTGTCTACTCATTACTCAACCAATCAAAGTTAAAATATAAATTACGGGTTGATTGGATGAGCGAAGCGAAGACTTCAATTTCACTGACCCCCCCCCCCCCCAAACAAATTTAGACCTTTTTTTGTAATTTTGTCTGTTTGTTCGCTGTCTACCGGGCAAACGGCATGCATTCTTGATGAAAATTGTAGGGGACCTTCAAGATCTCTGAACTTAGACATGCCACGTTTTTGGGTACAATTCGAAGAAATATTTTTCATAAATATCGTACTTTTACGATTTTTTTCGATTTTAAGTGCGATATTATCGTGACATTTGGGCCGATTCTGACCAAACGGGTGGGGCTACAACGTTCATACTTTACATTGACATTAAGGTGATGGTGATGTATTGCTTTTTGAAAGAAAAAGTTGAAAAAGTTAGCCAGAATCGATAAAATAAAGGTTTTAATATGAGTTTTTTTAGGTTTATTGGATGAGCGTAGCGAGCGAAGTGAAGACTTCAATTTGACTTTATGTTTTTTTGTTTGTTTTTCACTTACGTAACCCCAAGAAAAATAGCTCGGGTGTTTTGTTTTTTGTTAGTTTTTCTGTCTGTTTGTTCGCTCTCTACCGGGCAAACGGCATATGCGATCTTGATGAAAATTTGACAGGACCTTCGAAATCTCTGAACTTAGACTTGCCACGTTTTTGGGTACAATCGAAGAAATATTTCTCATGAATATCGTACTTTTACGATTTTTTTCGATTTTTTGTGCGAAATTCTGACCAAACGGGTGGGGCTACAACGTTCATATTATACATGGACATTTAGGTTATGGTCATGTAGTACATTTTGAAAGAAAAAGTTGAAAAAGTTAGCCAGAATCTATAGAAATAAAGCTTTTAATATAAGTTTTCTGATTTTTTGTGCGATATTTTCGTGCCATTTGGGCCAATTCTGACCAAACGGGTGGGGCTACAACGTTCATATTATACATGGACATAAGAGTTATGGTGATGTAGTACCTTTTGAAAGAAAAAGTTGAAAAAGTTAGCCAGAATCTATAGAAATAAAGCTTTTAATATAAGTTTTTTTACGGTAAATAATACCAATTGACAAGAAACAATAGAAACTCGACAACAATCACCTACAATGTGTAGGCAGCAAAACAAAGCACTTGCAAAAGTAAAGATATCGCACGCAAACTAAAATCTTTAAAAGCTCATCCATCAACGCGGCGGGACTTGAAGGAGGAACACTTGAATATTGCAAATCCGGATACCAGCGTGAAATTTTGCATGGGGGTAGATAAAAATATCAGAATTAAAAATCCGCCGGGAGGCAAGCGATATCTCACCCCCAACACCCCCTAAATCATCCCCTAAAATTAGAATAATTCATAGCTCTAACCCAAAAAAGAATTTTTATTCAAATTAGTTATTAAAATTATGTTTTAATGTGTTTTAACCCAATCGGCCTATTCTCATTTCCTAAACCACATTTTTTCAACCCCCATCCCTAATTGTTTATAATATTTTTACCTTGATTTCCAGCATTTACCAGTGAGGCACCTAGAGAGTTATCAGCATGAAATTTGGCATGATGGTTCATAATAACCTGAAAAATAATAATCCGCCGGGAGGCAAGCGATATTCCACCCCTTTTGTTCTCTACCACCCTTAACTTTGGGAAAAACGTAAGATAGTATTTAATACATTTTGAATATTTCAATTGCTGATTAAAATTATGAGTCGATGTGTTATAGTCCAGTCAACAAATCATTCATACAAAACAAACAATTTTTTCACCCCAACCCTAATAATTATACTTTTAGTGACAAACACTGTATAGTAAGTTACCAACATGAAATTTGGCATGGTGGTAGATAAAAATATAAGAATTACTATTCCGTTGGGAGGCAAACATATTTTTCCCCTAGTGCCCTCTATCATCCCTTAAAATTGGTTTGGTACTAGGTGTATTCAATAAATTGAATTATTAAAATTATCCAATAATATTATGCTCAAGCATGTTTCCATCCAATCAACCTAATTTCTCGTGTTTTTTTACCCCCACCCCTAATAGTGATTTTTTCATCAACACTTATTAGCATGAAATTTGGCATGGTGGATAGATAAAAATATAAGAATTACTATTCCGTTGGGAGCAAACGATATTTTACCCAGTACCTCTTATCATCCCTTAAAATTGTTTGGTACTAGGTGTATCTATACAATTTAATTATTAAAAATTATCCAATATATTATGCTAAGCAATTTTCATCAATCATAACTAATTTCTCGTGATTTTTTTTACCCCACCGCTAATTAAGTGATTTTTTTTCATCAACACTTATTAGCATGAAATTTGGCATGGTGGTAATAAAAATATAAGAATTACTATTCCTTTGGGGAAGTAAACGATATTTCACCCAAGTACATCCTTTAAAATTGGGAAAGAGTGTTCAATGATTCTTTTTTTTTTCCATGGGTGGTTATCTGGAAGAAATTTTTAAAATTAAAATCTAATTAATTCAATAGTTTTGGTTTATTTAAGAAATACAATAATAAGCATGTTATGCGTTTGGTATCTTGATTACATGGTAAAAAGGTGGTATTTTATAGCAGCTTTTTTTCTCAATGCGTTTCTAAACAAATGACGGTTTGTTTGTCTGAAGTGACAGTGTAATATCACAGCCCCAAAACTCGTAACAAATTGTATGAAAATACCACCTTGTACCATGAAATCATAGATACCATACATACATAAATACTTGTAACATGCTTATTATTGCATTTCTTAATAAACAAAAACTATTAAATTTTAATTAATTTTTTAATTGAATACTTCCTTCCAGATAACCACAAATAAAAAAACGAATCATTGAACACCCCTTTTTCCAATTTTAAGGATGTACTTGGGGTGAAATATCGTTTACTTCCCAACGGAATAGTAATTCTTATATTTTTATCTACCACCATGCCCAAATTTCATGCTAATAAGTGTTGATAAAAAAAAGTCACTATTAGGGGTGGGTGTAAAACAAAATCACGAGAAATTAGGTTGATAGATGGAAACATGCTTGAGCATAATATTATTGGAAAATTTTTTTAATAATTACAATGTATAGAATACGACCTAGTTCCAAATCCAATTTTAAGGGATGATGGAGGGCACTAGGGTAAAATATCGTTTGCCTCCCAACGAATTTTAATTCTCATATTTTTATCTATCACCATGCCAAATTTTCATGCTAAAGTGTTGATGAAAAAAATCACTATTAGGGGTGGGGGTAGAAAAACACGAGAAATTGGGGTTGATTGGATGGAAATATGCTTGGGGCATAATATTATTGGATAATTTTAAAAATTTTTCAATGTATTGAATACGACCTAGTACCAAATCCAATTTTAAGGATGATAGAGGCACTAGGGGTAAAATATTGTTTGCCTCCCAAGGGAATTTAGTAATTCTTATATTTTTATACTACCACCATGCCAAATTTTTTATGTTGGTAACTTCTAAACAGTGTTTGTTACTAAAAGTATGATTTTTTAGGGTTGGGGGTGAAAAAAATTTTTTGTTTTGTATGAATGATTTGTTGACTGGACTATAACATCGACTCATAATTTTAATCAGCAATTGAAATATTCCAAATGTATTAAATACTACCTTACGTTTTTCCCAAAGTTAAGGGTGGTAGAGAAACAAAAGGGTGGAATATCGCTTGCCTCCGGCGGATTATTATTTTTCAGGGTTTTTATGAACCATCATGCCAAATTTCATGCTGATAAATCTCTAGGTGCCTCACTGGTAAATGCTGGAAATCAAGGTAAAAATATTATAACAATTAGGGATGGGGGTTGAAAAAATGTGGTTTAGGAAATGAGAATAGGCCGATTGGGTTAAAACTCATTAAAACATAATTTATAATAACTAATTTGAATAAAAAATTCTTTTTTGGGTTAGAGCAATGAATTATTCTAATTTTAGGGGATGATTTAGGGGGTGTTGGGGGTGAGATATCGCTTGCCTCCCGGCGGATTTTGAATTCTAAAATTTTTATCTACCCCCATGCAAAATTTGGCGCTGGTATCCGGATTTGCAATATTTTTCCGCTAACAGCTCTCACTATAAGAAGTTACAACAGAATTTTGACAACAATCACCTACAATGCATTCAAAAAGCACTTGCAAAGGAAAAGTGGTACCACGCAAACTAAAAACTTACAAAAAAGCTCATGCATCAACGCAACTAAAAAAAGCATTTGCGAAGTTTCCTTGTTGGATGAGCGAAGCGAAGACTTCAATTTCACGTACCCCCCAAAAAATTTAGCTCCATTTTTTTTTTTGTTTTTTTTTTGTTTTTCCGTCTGTTTGTTCGCTCTCTACCGGGCAAACGGCATATGCGATCTTGATGAAAATTTGACACGACCTTCGATTTCTATGAACTTAGACTTTCCACGTTTTTGGGTACAATCGAAGAAATATTTCTCATGAATATCGTACTTTTACGACTTTTTTCGATTTTTAGTGCGATATTTTCGTGACATTTGGACCGATTCTGACCAAACGGGCGGGGCCACAACGTTCATATTTCACATGCACATTAAGGTAACGGTGATGTATTGACTTTTGAAAGAAAAAGTAGAAAAAGTTAGCCAGAATCTATAGAAATAAAGGTTTTAATTTCAGTTTTTTGAGGTGTTAAATATTAAAACATTTATTTCTATAGACTCTGGCTAACTTTTTCATTTTTTTCTTTCAAAAGTCAATACATCACCCTTACCTTAATGTCCATGTGAAATATGAACGTTGTAGCCCTACCCGTTTGGTCAGAATCCGCCCAAATAGCACGAAAATAAAGATAGATTTGAGACCTTTCTCACAGCCTTGTATGAAAACTTCACATGAGATTTTATACCTTACTCACAGCCTAGTTACAAACAATCAAAGATCCAACAGACCTAATGATTGCTTTGTATGGGCCGTGTTAATATGTTTTTATTATTTTAAATTAATACTTACATTTTATAAGTAAAAAGCTCATCCATCAACGCGACTAAAAAAAGCGTTTGCGAAGCTTCCTAGTTAAAAAAAACTAACACTCGCTCATTGGATGAGCGTAGCGAGCGAAGCGAAGATTCCATTTCACTACACTGGAGAAAAAAATCCGGAATGTTTTTTTTTTTTTTTTTTTTTTTTTCTTTTTTTTTCTGTTTGTATTATTGTGTGTTTGTTAACACGATTCCGGCTAAACCAATACTCCGATTGCGATGAAATTTTATGGAGGCCTTCGAAATCTCTGAACTTAGAACTGCCACGTTTTTGAGCGCAATCGGGAAATTTTTTCTTATAAAAAACGCAATTTTACGATTTTTTTCGATTTTTAAAACATTTCTTCGACTTATAACACCTACATGCTTTATCCGATTGTAATGATTTTTTCACAGAACCTTTATTTTATGAAATAAGATATTCGTGTTAAATTTTAGCGCAATCGAATAATTATTTCTTATGAAAATTGCAATTTTACGTACTTTTTCTTTTTAAAAAATTACGATTAAAAAAATTAAGTTTATTTTTTATTTTTTTAAATTTAATTAAAAAAATTAAGTTAATTTTTTATTTTATTTAATTTAATTTAAAAAAATCTTCGACTAAGTAATGATTTTTTCACAGAACAACAGAAAATCCGCGTAACACATGGCAGCTCAATGCACCATATTCGCTCATCCAACAACGCGGCGGGACTTAAGCGTTTTCCTAGTATAACTGATTTTCAGTGGGGGACAGTAAACCAAATCGACCAAGCGAACCATGTAGGCCCTGACGCAATCGACGAGTGAGCGATAACCAAACCAAAGATCGATATTTTTATAGGAAATATAGCAACCAGTGGTATGGACTGTGCGAACACCCGCGGATCAACGCCAGAATCAACAAGGCCGATTCAGAACAACTTTGATAGAGTGAGTGTGTAATTACTAGACTAGGAAAACGCTAAAGTCCCGCCGCGTTGATGGATTAGCTTTTTAAAGTTTTTATTTTGCGTGGGATGTCTTTACTTTTGCAAGTGCTTTGTTTTGTTGCCTACGCATTGTAGGTGATTGTTGTCAAGTTTCTATTGTTTCTTGTCAATTGGTATTATTTACCGTAAAAAACTTATATTAAAAGCTCTATTTCTACGGATTCTGGCTAACTTTTTTTAACTTTTTCTTTCAAAAGGTACTACATCACCATAACCTTAATGTCCATGTATAATATGAACGTTGTAGCCCCACCCGTTTGGTCAGAATTGGCCCAAACGGCACGAAAATATCGCACAAAAAATCAAAAAACTTATATTAAAAGCTTTATTTCTATAGATTCTGGCTAACTTTTTCAACTTTTTCTTTCAAAATGTACTACATCACCATAACCTTAATGTCAATGTATAATATGAACGTTGTAGCCTAACCCGTTTGGTCATAATTGACCCAAATGGCACGAAAATATCACACAAAAAATCGAAAAAAATCGTAAAAGTACGATTTTCATGAGAAATATTTCTTCGATTGTACTCAAAAACGTGGCAAGTCTAAGTTCAGAGATTTCGAAGGTCCTGTCAAATTTTCATCGAGATTGCATATGCCGTTTGCCCGGTAGAGAGCGAACAAACAGACAAAAAAACAAACAAACAAACAAAAAAAAAAAAAAAAAACACCCGAGCTAAATTTTTTGGGGGTCAGTGAAATTGAAGTCTTCGCTTCAATCGCTTCGCTCGCTACGCTCATCCAATTACACAAAGCGTTAGCATTTAATTGAATTGAAGTGAAACAGTTCAAACTAGCTTTGCCCGACTAGGGCTCGAACCGAGAACCTCCGCTGCTTTATTTAATAAATAGATTCGATACTGTACAGCAACAAATACTCTTGTCTTGGTTTATGACGTTATCGGGCGAAGGTCAGATTAGGAAACGATAGGTTCGTTCTTTTGTCCACCTCAAATTGTGGGAACTACACATAGGTGCAAAATACAGAATCAGAAATGGGGTTAAAAGGTGTAATATTTCACGGATGGACAAAAGAACGATTTTGTTGTAATTTGACAGCAAATTTTGTTGCCAGCTGTCATTCAATTCAAACACTTTCAGAAGATATCTTACTCAATAACACAGCTTCTGTGCATTTTCTACAACTCTATTCCATATTCTTTTATTTTTACCAGATTTATCTTCTATTTATTAAACAATCGTACATTATAACGGGGTTGCTTTTGAAATTGCTACGAATTTCCATAGCTACACCTTTAACACATCCTCAAGAGGCAGGTGCAAAAAGTGTAAAAGTTGTTATTACCCCCTGGACAAAAGAACGCTTATTTCTTCAAAATGTGTGAAAAGTGCAAAAGGTGTAAAATTTGGTGGAGAAAAGAACAAACCTAATGGGACATAAGTTTGAATTACAAGCGGGGCTATTTTTATTTAGGCCGCTTTGCGAACTCGTTTCCAGTCGCGTTGATGGTTGAGCTTTTTTGGTTTACTCTTTCTGTCCAATGATTACTAAGTGTTTTGAATGTGTGTGATCATTACTTTTTCAAGTTCCATTGCAATTTTTTTTTGTTAAATTAGCTTAATATAAAAAAAGTATTATAAATTTCTATGGTAATACCAATTAACAATAGAATGTAAAATATCTCGAGGCCCGAAGAATTTCTTCTTGTGCACATTGTAGGTGATAGTTGTCAAGTTTCTATAGTTAGGCCTACTTGTTAGTTATACACCTGTAAAAGACAGGCTAATTAAAACCTAATTGTATTGAGATATTTAGTGTTTAGGTTGTTTATTTTGATAGTGTTATACTTATATTGTATTGTATTGCGTCACTTGTACATGTAAATCACGTATTATTGAAAGGGCATAAGTCCAAAAACAGAGTTCTGAGATAATCAAGTAAATGTTCTTTATAATTCACCTTATTATTTTAGGCTCAAATTTACTTTTGTTTCCAGTAAAGGTATGGAATAGCTTTATTACGTTCAAAACAGAAATTTAAAAATCACAACGTGTCGGCGGGAAATGAGTTTTAAATGTCGTGGACTTAAGCCCTTTCAAAAATAAACGAAATATTCCAATGTTAAAACATGGAGATACACTTCTGCCCTTTCAAACCAAAACGATGCGTCTATTTCTCCGCTACAATAATACATAGCTAACTCAAACCCCATAATTTTGGACTTACGCCCTTTCAATAATAAGTGATTCATGTAACCATTATTCAACTCCCAATCCTAAAGTAATTAAATATTTTATTTTTACGGGAGAAACACAAGTTTTGGTATCATACATCGTCTCGACTCTCGAATTGCCTTAGTGCATTAAAATGAGACCAAAACTAGCAAAAATCACAATCATCATCCTAGACATAACAAAAAATTATAAATGTCACTTTGTCTATCCCGTGGTCCCTCCTAGTGAAGGTAGCCTAAATGCCTAACATGTCTGAAAAATAAAACCTAATGCGATTTTCAAAGGCCAATTGTTATTACCTTTGGTGATGATAAAACAGTGCACGAGTCACTGGCATTCCTTCTTAAAACCTAACACTTGACAATTGCGTGACTAATTGTTTGTGCCAGCACTGTGAGTGTGAGTGGCTTCAACTAGATTGTTAACATTGCTATTCACGTGTCGTATTCGTAGCAAATTAGGAATCAACAATAAATCCATTGTTTCAATGCTTGACGATGATTTGCACGCATTCCACCCTTGATTGAGCTAAGCTAGCACGTCGCGCTCGCTCGCCGTTGTGATCGTTGATGCGGTGTCATGTTGCTTGTAAACATTCCTTCACCCGACACCAGACGCCCGCGTGGTGCATGGCTGGCCGCGCGAAGGAAGACAGCACATTTCTAATGTCGACCTACTCAGTTACAAGGTGCAGGTGGGTCTTGTTTCGTCTTCGTCGCTATTCTGTCACCGTCCGCTCAAAAGATAATAATACTGATTTGATAAAGACTATTACAGAAGTTTAAAACTATGGATCGACCCGGTACATGAACCCTGAACCCTGATGCTTCTACATTGGAAGCAAGAGAGAAGCCAACTGCCGCACAAAATGCGCATTTCTGAGACTTGGTAATGCCCAAATAACGTGTGTTCTGTGTAGGCCTAAGCAAAAATGTATTATCTTTTAAACATGCGCCTAGTCTTTCTTGAGAAGGTAATACAGTTTTAAAACAACCAGCATTGTAAATTGTGCAAGGTGGGCCCAGGCAAGGTGGGCTGGACCCACCTAGAAGAGTTTCTACCCAATTGAGAGTCACATGTTGGTCCAAAGATGAACTGAGTAGCTATCTACGTTACATTGGGGGGGGGGGGGGGGGGGGGGGGCGCGGAGACACACACGCTATCTCAAATAAGTCGACAACTTTTAACAACTACCTACGTAGTATTTAAGGTTTTGAATTGTTATGGAATGTCCTAGGGCTGTTTATGTTTAATCAATCGTTTACATTCGCACAAACGACTGAAGGAAACCTCGGTCAGGAGTCAGGAGTCGGGATTGCCGGTGACGGGATTCGAAACCGGGACTCGCCTCGCGCTGTACGTGTAAGACACCACTGTCACCAAAGAATGGTCTGTTTAATCTTTCATTCAACCTATGGTCTAGAGATAGAGAGAGAAACAGATGGAGATTAAAATACGGTGACGAAGTTTTCCAGTAAATTTCGCTTCTTGATGTATATCTCGTCACATAAGACGAGAAGCTTTCCGAGAATTTGAAATGTGTGAGTGACTTTCACGCAAAGTGATCTTCCCGTATTTTACACGAACTAACTGGTTGTGTACAAGAGATACCATACAAAAATGCAAAAACTTGCAAAAAAGGGGCCAATGCGAAAACTAGGAAGATACAAATGGCTCAACTGCATAAAGTGGTGAGATCTAAAAGTGTTGCCAAGCCCATTATTTTGTGTAAAATAATAAATATATTTATTAATTATATAATAAATTAATAATACATCAATATGCATATTATTATCTAACTATAATTATGAAATAAATATACTAACAAAACTAACACAAAACATTTAATAAAGTTATTGAAACATTTACAAGTGGAAATATCTAAATTAACAGACGCCATTCAAAATTAAAAGCTTGGACGATGGATTTGGGTTGGTTAATGGTTATGTTTTGGTTAGTCAGTAACGACAACCAAGTTAAAAATTCATCGACCAATCTTTTAATTTTGAATGGCGTCTGTTAATTTTGATGTTTCCACATGTAAATGTTTCAATAAAATTATTTAATGTTTTTTTGCTATTTTTCTTAATATATTTATTTCATAATTATAGTTAAATAATAATATGGATAGTGATATATTAATAATTTTTTATAATATAATTAATAAATATATTTATTGTTTTAAGCAAAATAATGGGCTTGGCCACACTTCTAGATCTCACCACTTTATGCAGTTGAGCCACTTGTATCTTCCTCGTTTTCTTCTTGGCCCCTTTTTTGCAAGTTTTTGCATTTTTGTATGGTATATGTGCAGGTTTCTATCCTCCATGGTTTCGCGTCGGCAACACCGTGCTAAGTGCTATTGTAGGCGTGCGGTAATAGGCGCTTAGTGGAAGCGGAGCCGCGCGTGGCTTGGCCCGGTGCGCGGAAGCGCACCTAGATAGGGAACGATCTCACCTTATTCGCTTTTATTACTCTGCATGACGGACGTTAATAACGTAGGCTTTCAGAATTATTCCGATAAGACTTTCATTTATTTAAAACTTTTCTGAAAGTTGTAACAATAATTAGGGCGGAAAATGGGCCACAACACCCCACAACAAAATGGTCAGCTAATTCCTTATCAACATGAAAGGGAATGAACAACAACAAAACTGTTTTATAGTGTTAGTCCATCATTTGCGCAAGACTTAAGAAAATAAAAATAATTTCAAGGCTGAGTTTTAACTTATTAAATCGTTTAATAAATAATAAATATAATAAATAATGCGTTGTACTGCCGTTTGCGCGGAATTGAATACACGCGTAAAACTTTGTGTCATGTACAGTATTGAAAATATTTATTGATGACTGGTTTAAATAATTCCGGCAACGGTGTTAAGGCTGTGTGTTCACCAAAAACCAAGATCCAAAATATGCATAAAACAATAGTTATAGAGTATGATCATTAATCACAGTCTTTTGAAAAGATCAAAATATATTTTTTTGTATTTTTTTGGTCGATGCATTTTTCCAAAAGTATACCATTTGGATGGCTGATATTTTTATTGTAGCTTACACTCATCTTTAACTGTAGAATGTGTTATTTTGAAATGTGTATCTTCAATACTTTACATTTTACAGTGTATTATATTTTCCGGTACTTTTGTGGTATTTGTACCGTAAAAAGAAAAAAAATGAAGATCTTAAGATACGAAAGCTATACATTTCAAAATACCACATTCTATAGTCAAAGATGAGTGTAAGCTACAATAAAAATATCAGCCATCCAAATGGTATACTTTTGGAAAAACTTAGCACCAAAAATCGTCCAAAAAAGTAGCAATAGAGGAAAAATGCATCGACCAAAAAAATCCAAAAAATATTTTTTGATCTTTTCAAAAGGCTGTGATTAATGATCATACTCTATAACTACGGTTTAATGTTTATTTTGGATTTTGGTTTTTGGTGAACACACAGCCTTCAACGTTTATAAGACTTGTTGTGAGAGTGTCTAGATAAGAAAAGTCTTGTGACTAGCAACATTCATATTTCCAGCATCTGCAATGATAATATAATGGGAGTCGTACGATAGTGTCTGCACGCTGATAGTGTTGCTGTTTATAAGACCGAACACTGCATTCAGTGCAGTCAACTGAAGTGCAGTGAAGTGAAATAAGAAATAATGTTTTGATATTTAGTATTTCCACGAACAGACATTGAGATTCCGTCGAATGCGAGCTCATAAAAATACTGACAACGATTGTTGGTATTCATTTTCGTAAACTTCGTACATGCGAGATTAGAAGTCAGATTAGATGCAACTCTGCAAGATTGGGTAAAGATTGTTGTGAGGGAGACACTTTGAACGGTTTCAACTTTCCAGACTGTCTCTGTTCTAATTGTTGTTTGACGATCACGCCGTTGATTCGGTCAGGAAAACTACGCGACAATGTGGTGTTTAGTGCGCGCTGGAACGCGCCTAGCCATGGAGCAAGTCGGCACCTGATGGTCGACCCAGCTAGGTAGGAGAGGAATCATAGGACGGTCGCGGGCTCGATTCCAACCGTATGCTAGCCAGACGTGTGTTTTTAGAGGATTTCATCGTCTCCTCTCAAGGCAAATGATAGAACACACACACTCACAGTCCGCGGACATTTCGCCACAACTCACAACATAACACCTTGTCGACCGCCCTCGCATAGGCATTTCCAGGAAACTAGGCCGCTACAGTTCCTAGGTTGTCGCACAACATCTCACGCTCTAAAGCGACGCGTTCAACAATATAATAGTCTGACAGAGCACTGAGCACAGAGGGTGTAGGTGGATATTGTTACGCGTGGGGCGATCGCAGGTTCAATCCCAGGTGGGGTTGGAATCACGACGTAGGCTAGAGGCCAGCGGCGTAGCTAGAGCGGCCAGGGACCACTCTATTCCTACGCCACTGCTAGAGGCATAGAATGTGCTTGAATGATTGATTTGATTTGTATTGTTTATCGTCTGATATTATTGCATCAAGGGTATTCGAGACGATGATTGGTGATGAGGATGATGCATGAATAGAACTAGAAGGGAGGAGGTGAAACCCGGTGCCGTCAAGTAGCCTACTCCTTTCGAAAAGTACCAAGGGGACCAACGGTTTAACGTTCCTTTCGAAAGGACGGTGTAACCTTGACAGTCATAGATTCCTCCACTCCACTCCACACAGAGAGTTTACCCACTCTCCCCCTGGCTAAACGACCTCGGCTAAACCTCTGGCGGGCGTGAATGGGAGATTTTATTCATTTTAAATGATTATGGTATTAGTTTGACTCTGATATCCTCTTGAGGGAGATCAAACTAAAAGAGAGAGATAAACTAAAGGTCTATGTTTGCCATTTCACATTAAAAATATTCATTGAAAGAATAAAGAATAAATAAAACATTATCGTTTTAATTTGATTATGTTGGGCCTAGGTCTAGGCTCCGTTCTCTAGCCAAGTCTAGACATACTAGGCCTAGGCCTGGAGACTTCGTGCATTGACATTTCCGTGTTCGGATCCGGAAATATAACGACCACAAGACTTTTGAGAAGTAAATATGTCAATAAACAGATCCACGGCGATGTGGAAGAACTGCAGTTAAAACTTAGGGCAAACACCAAATGCTAACTTCAATGGCCGCCCACGCCAAATCTAGAAATTACCGTTCCTGAGATAGAATACTCTTCTATAGCATACAATAATATATTACAATGCAAATGTGTTGTAAGGCTTACCTGATGTGTACGTAGCACAAAGTAAGTCCGTATTGAGAACGCTGTTGACCGTAGGGCGGTAGGGCGCACTCACTAAACTGAACACACGCACGATCGTCGATCACTCGCTCGCGATACCTGGTGACTTCACTCGGCAAGAGATGCAGACGAAGTGACACGCGTGCTCGCGGCTCGCGGCAGGCGCGGAAATTAGCAGTGTGAAGTTGACTTCGCTAGGCACTAACACCACTCAGGTGTAAAGGAAGCGGTGTTCTCTCTCTTCTCTGATTGGACAAAACATAATATTTTGATACTTTGTCCTTACTTCAAAGATGTTATAAAGAGAATGTTTATTATACGTCGTTACATATTACACACAATTACAATTTTTTTTTACAATTACATATTACAACATATTATCACTTACCTCTATGGGGAGGAAATATTCATCATCACACGCCATTATCATCAGTTTCGTCAAAAGAAGACCAAGCTGATCTGCCAGCTAGCTTTCCTGTTAAGATGTAGAGATCAGGACACAATCCCTTCTTGGGTTAAGATTAACATAACTCCCCGGGGGACGGAGGACAAAAAAACATCTTTCACCGTGCCAGTAAAGCCCTGCTGAGAGCTAAAATCCAAGAGACTAGGACTGAACTAGATAGGAACGCCTGCCAACTCTACAAGTACCATCTAAAATTAGGGTATGTTTTGTCCCGTGAATTATGGGATAAAAATCCATTTTTGGCGGCGGGGGAGAGAACGTTGGGAAACATCAGATCATAACCAGCAGACATTTTGAGGAAGTTCAACCACCTCTATGAACAACGCCCCTTTGTGCATGCCTTGGGAAGCAGAAACAAGTTTCGCCCCGTCGGGGGGAAACTTGATTGTTGTGGACCCTGAGTGAAATTGTTTCTTCAGATCAAAAACCGAATGAGAGTTAAGACGTACTCAAGAACACCGTGGTGAATCTGACTGAGGTTGAACTCACTGTGGCTGCCAAGTCTGCGCTTTCAAAAGGATTCAATTTAGCAGTCACACCTTCTTCAATACCATTCGAAAATAATATCATTGTAGGAGTGGAAGCAGCCATTCGCCGTCTACCTAACGATGAGAAGAAAGAAGTGCAAACAAGATACCGCCAAGGTTCTACGAGCAAGTAGAAGGAAGCTACCAGCCAACAACCTACCAAAGTGTGAACGGGAAGCATTGAAAGAACTTCGTGGGAATAAAGACGAAGTTATCCTGAAAGCTGATAAAGGCAATGCAACAGTAGTGATGGGTACTAATGAGTATAACTCCAAGTTAAAGGAGTTACTCAACACTTCATTTAAAAGAAAACTGAAAAAGGAAACCCCAAACCAAAACGTTTCGAGAACAATACCCCGGGCTTACTTAGGAAAGCTCCTAAAGATCCGAAATTAGTAGCAGAACTCACACCACCGAATCTGTAGCACCTCGACTATACGGGGTTTCCGAAGATCCACAAACCAGGAGCGCCGTTGAGACCGATTGTGAGTGCCATCAATGGACCTTGCCACAAGATTGCTCGGGGGTATGGCACAAAATCCCTTTAACCCCAGGTAGAAGATGCCAAATCATATATCAAAAATTTCAAGCCACTTTCTGGATATCATAAAATCATTGAACGTAGAAGAAGCAGATTTTCTGTCAGCTTTGATGTAGTTTCGCTATTTCCTAATGTCCTACTGATGAGGTGATGGAAGTACTAAAAACGAGCAGAAAAGTACCACCTTCCCACCAGATTTGAGACCTGATCAAAGGTTGTTTAGAGGTAGTTATTTCAGATTTTAAGACGAGTTTAACCAACAAACTGAAGGTTTGGCTATGGGATCTCCACTCTACCTGTAGTGGCCAATATCTTCATGGATGATTTTGAAACAAAGATATTAGAGTCTGCACCCTCAAACCAAAGTTGGCTTTGATACATAGACGATATTTGGTTCATCTGGCCCCATGGATTAGTAAAGTTACACGAATTTCTGGTCTACATCAACAATCAACATCAAACAATTAAATTTACCATGGAGGTGGAAATAAAAAATCAGCTGGCTTTTTTGGATATTTTAGTGAAGAGAAATTCGGATGGGACGATTGGCCACACAGTCTACAGAAACTACCCACACTAATAGATAAACCCACATGCAAACTCACATCACCCCCCAAGCAGAAAACTTCCGTTCTGGATTGCTTGACCATTTTAAAGGGGGAGACGCTAGCTGACGCTGACCATCTAAAGAATGAGTTAGAAGTATTGAAGAAGGCCTTTTCATACAAAATGGTAATAAGGAGAGAGACATTAAACTGGCTTTCAACAGAGGGGTAGGGAGGGGTGAGAGACCCACTCCGGAAGTGGCAGAAGTCAAAGGAATAGCTGTGCTTCCCTTCGTACACAAGACAACGGACGAAATCAGCAGGATATTGAAGCGACACCATCAAGACCTGTTTTAACACTGATAGGAAGTTAAAATTTATTTGTTAGTCCCGGGGAAAGGATCAGATCCCTTAGAACACTGTGGTATATATAGAATAACCTGTGAGTGTGGGGATGTCTATGTAGGGGACACAGGCAGAAAAGATTCAACACGGCTGAAAGAACACGAGAGTCACGTGCGTCTGGGGTTGCAGCTAAGCTCTGGCGGGATGAGAGGGGCGAACTAGACGTGAAACGGCATCAGCAACTTTTTGGCGGTAGCTGACCACGCATTAGAGAATAATCACCAGATTAAGTTTGAACAAAACGAAGGTCCTAGTGAGCAAGATAGGGGGTTGGAATCGCTTTTTCGGGAAGCTATTGAAATGAAGAAACATAGGAATAATTTTAATCGAGACAGCAGTTTCCACTTAGTCGGGCATGGGACCCAGTGCTGAAGTTAGTTGGTGGGAAAGATGAGTTAGGAGACAGGGGCACGTTGTCGGACGTTTCCCAATTGCCAATGCCAGAGAACACACCTAGCACTCAGAGGGAAGCTACAACCACAACAACTGGGGTATCAGAAGAAAAGTAGAACAGAGAATAGGATCTGAGTGGAGTGGAGGCCTTAGAGGGTAGAAAGTAGTCCCAAACCTAGCCTTAAAAAAAAAATATTATATATATATATTAAATAATTATTTCAGAAATTAATTATTTAACATTTACCCCGAAAACTTAAAATTATACATATAAAAATATATTAAAGGGAGTACAGTATATGTAGGCCAGACCGGTCGGAGAATATCATCACGTTTCCGAAAAAACGATTAGCCCTCTCGAAAGGAAGATAACAACTAGCCTTATCACAACACGTCAAACAACTTGGACACGCGATAGATTTTGACAGCTCTAAAGTGTTGGCGAGCATTGAATATCTTCAACCAAGAAT
Source organism: Sweltsa coloradensis (assembly GCA_024449915.1). Lineage (NCBI taxonomy): Eukaryota > Metazoa > Arthropoda > Insecta > Plecoptera > Chloroperlidae > Sweltsa > Sweltsa coloradensis. Next base: position 99,167 of record JAMZAV010004270.1, read on the forward strand.
AATTAGAGAAGCGATTGAGATTGAAAAGAGACCTGAGAGCCTAAACAAACAAAATGATAGTCGTAGTCTTCCGTCACTTGGATACCCGTTCTGCCCAAACAAGGGAAAAACGTGCCAGTGACAAACCAACCAAGACAAACAAAAAATACCTCAAAACGGGGAAAACGTTGCGTCACCGGGGTCCCGGGTTTAAAATATATTTTCCGGAACCCATCACAAGAAGCAGGAAGAAGAAACACGATGACAACAATGACGCAACACAGCCAAACCAGTCCGTGCAAACTGAACTGCGCGCCGCACCACCAGAGAGAACGATACAGTCCGAGCCGCCCAGCGACAAGGAAGCAGAGAGGCAAGCCCGGTCCTGTCATAACTGAAGTGCTGGAGGATTATCCAGCAAAACGTTGTTTTAAAAGGTATGTTACCACCACCTAACAAACACTACACGTGGACGAAAAACCCAAAACCCGATACTACATCAGAATCGGTCTACGAAAACCTCGTCATAACATATATATTTTATATATATTCTACTATATTAATAGTCTGCGTTCACACTCTGGGCGGCGGCCGCGACCTTGGCGGCCCGAAATTCGCGCGTTGGCGGCCGGCGCGGCGCCCAAAGTACGCGTGCCACCAACTCGGCACGACCACCGGCGTGTGCGCAAAGAAACGCGCAACAATCCCGCCATTTGACTTTTTCGCCCATCTCTCTTCGTTTGGCCGTGGCGACGTGGAACGTTTCGATTTTTGCGTTTTTCAAAAACGTCACCTCGATCCACCAGGATTCTTGGCCGGGGAATTTTTTTTTTTTTTAATTTCTCGCCACGTCACCTCTGCACGTGGGCATTTTACACATGCCCCAGGTCTGGCGGTCGGAAAAAATGTCACGTGTTCTTATTTTTGGCACTTCAATTTCTCACCTTTCCGATTTTTTTCTAAATTTTGGGTAGGCTCTAGAGCTTTGTTCTTTGGTGATTTTGAAAGCTAAAACAAGGACGCACAAGAGGGTGGAAAAAATCGTTCCCGAAATTTCGTAAATGAACTCGAAAAAAATTTACAAAAATTTAAAACAACTTTGTATTTACACCTTGCCAGTTGGAAATGTTCAAAATTCGAATTTTAACTGTACCAAAAAAAAAACAAAAAAAACGACACCTTCGGGAGGGATGTATGTACAAGAACGAAATTAGTTTGGGTACCGGGAATCGAACCCGTCGTAAAGGTACAATGTTGAATGGCGGAGGGGACGTACGATTTTAGACAATGTCCAAATTTAATGGGCCAAATTCGACGGTAAAGATTTTATCTCCGGCACAAGATTGGCTCACAACAATGTATCGATTCGTCACGAATGACGTGGTACAATTTTTTTTTATTATTTCGCATTGGTCGATACGATATGGAAATTACAAATTTGCCACGTGTAAAAATTTATCTTCTAAAAATGTTTTGCACCGAACTAGAAAGGGGGTTTAGCCGGGGGTGTAATTAACAAGATTTAAATTGTAATGTTGGGCTATTAAAATCAAAAATGATTCGGGAAATCCGGTAATGAACGTTTAAACTATTCGTTTTCACCCTCTGTGGGCGAAAAATTATATTTTACCAGTATTTTTACAGATTCGCGGGCCTTTTTTTCGGGATAAACGGGCCACCTTGGCGGGCGTAGCTCAAAGGAGACTTTTTTCTGAGAAACGACAAATATCACTTTGCACGCACGGGACATTTATCTACAGCTTCATAACAAACACTTTGTGTTTTGTTACATTCGGCCGTGTTTTTTCCTTCCGACAAGCAATCCATGTGTAATTATTTAAAGAATGTAATAGCATTTTATTATCCAACATGATTTTTTGGATGCCCCGAAACGGGCCCTATTTCGACTTTTATGTCCCTAACAAGTTTGGCTAATTAAATAATATGAAGTTTAATCTTAATAACAAAATTTACTTCGAATCACTTTTCGAAGGTCCTGAGCGCCGAAATTGCACTTGAAAATTAATTTGTAATTCAAAAACGTCAAATAAATTATTATATTTTAACATTTACATGCTAAGTGTTCTTACTGAGACGAGAGGAAATAATATTCGTAGTGAAATCTATTTTCTCAAGTGTTGTAAGAATGTGTGCACATCAGCCGATCCTAGAAGAGGCGCTGAAAGAGGGGGCTGGGGTGGGAAGCACTTGAGCATGTTTATTAATCTCGGCCGTACACGCGCTCGGTGCCGGTCCAAATTTGTTTTGGTAAACTTATTTTTAATCTCGTAAAGTGGGGGGGGGGGGCAACATACGAGACAGTTCGATGCAACGAGGGTATAATGACGACGACATAGGCTTTGTGGGAGGGAGAGGGGGGGGGGATTCAATACATAAACCTTGAATATTTGATGAAATTTTCAAACTTTTTTCGCTTTTGCTCATTCCAATTACGTCACAGGGCCGCGTCCAAGGAATCCGATGCAATTCTTTGACTGGGGAGTCGCGTGAAGCGACGAGCATCATTCAAGGTCAGGACCACAGAGACACGTGTTGGCGAGTAGTTATGTCATCATCCTGCCACTGAGTGCATCATCGTATCAACGATCGATCGTGTAGAACTGCATTGGTCATGTGTTACAAACGTGGAGGCCTTGGGTGGGCAGTGAGCACACAGGCAGAAAACTGTTCAACGCCGAGGGAATCATGAACGGAAAAATAACAGCAGACCCAACGATTGACTTATTGGTGGGGGGGGGGGGGGACGTTGCACATTCGATTTTTGTGGATTTGGAATTAAGGAACATTTATTATTCGTTGAAATTCTAAAAGTTACCTCAGTTATAGAAAACTTAAAGTGATGCCGCGTCCAAGGCATCCGAATTTCGAGGACTGTTTTGACTAAACGCCGCAATGACACAGTGTGGGGGGGGGGGGGGGGGCGAGGGTGGATTTTGGAAATGGAATTTAATACATTTCATCAATATTTTCAAGTCTTTTGACGAAATTATGTTCAATACCAGTATTTCCGTCGTGATGGGCCAAGATGAGGGGTTATGAACGAAATGGGTGGGGGAGGGGGGGAGTAAAGTCGTATTTTCCATACAATAAAACCTTAAATAATTAGTGAAATTTGCAATGCCACCGACGGCCGTTGCAACAATGTGGTGGAAGGAGAAGTGATAACACAATAAAGAGATAGATAATATACAATATTTACAACACGGTTTAATTACACATTAGACACACAACATATCAAATACCGTACGCTGCCTTACAAGGTCTGGAACCGACCTAAGCAAGCGCACCTATACCGACTGACTTACAAAGTTCCACACTTGGTCCCTTAACGCTCTCTCTTAGTAGCAGTCCCCAAGCTAAAACTCACCCTCGCAGAATACGCCCCTTACCACTATGGGCTACTGGTCATGTGTGCAATTGTCGCGAACTGTCTGACGCACTTCTACGCAACGCCACCTACAATCCAAGGGACACCACACTATGTTTGTTAACCTTATAGGAATGTGCATTGCATGAACCGACGCCAAAGTCCAGCCAGAGAATTGCGTGACGGGGTCGTTACTGTATGGACCCGCAGAACGTGGGGTAACAGAATACTTTATAATGGCGTTCAAGCACTAGCCCGATCGCGCATTCTTTTTCGCCACAGCAGTGCATGGTAGAGGCTGGTGTTGGATTGCGTCGCCGTCCCGCACTTGCCAGCCTCTCTCTCAACACTTGCCGAAAAACAATGGCTGGCGTCGCTGGCGATCGGCACCGTAACAATTGCCAATGAAGTCCTGCAATAAACTGGCGGCGGCACGCCAATGTCTGCCACACTTCACTGACGTTGGCTTTAACCTCCCCACTCAAGTTCATATACACGCACTCGATATCAGTTCAAACATAAGCGCAAAAAAAAAATCATTTCCCGGACGGTTGACCCCACGTGCAATTGCCACCCGACGGGCCGTTGCAACAATGTGGTGGAAGGAGAGGAGAAGTGATTAAACACAAATAAAGAGATCGAGCAATATACAATATTTCAACACGGTTAATTACACATTAGACACACAAACATATCAAATACCGTACGCGCCTTACAAGGTCTGTCTGGAACCGACTAAGCAAGGCGCACCTTACCGACGACTTCACAAGTGCACACCACTTGGTCCCAAACGCCTCTTCAGTAGCGTCCCCAAGACTAACTCACCCTCGTCAGAATACGGCCCGCACTCCACATTGGGCTAAACTGGTTCATGTGGCAAATGGCGCAACTTCTTGAACACCCGCAAACGCATCCCAGACCACCCATATGTTTTGGGGTGCATTGCAAATTTATGACTTTTTTTTTTTTGGTTTGCTCTTTCAAAAATTAGTCACAGGGCTGCGGCCCCCAAGGCATCCTATTTTCGAGGACTGTTTTGACTAGACGCCGTTCGTAATACACGTCTAGGGGGGGGGGGGGGGGGGGGGGGTGGGGAAGGGAGGGGATTTGGAAATGGAATTAATACAATTTGATCCGTATCTCAAGCCTTTGCAGAAATTATGTTTAATACCAGGATTTCCGTCGTGATGGCCATCATAATAATGAGGGATTTGGATATGAAGGTGGGGGAGGGAAAGGGGGGGGGTTAATTAAGTCTACGGTTTCAGTAATAACAAAACGATAGGGACTTGCAGGACTGGGCTAAAAACGATACGATTATAATTTTTTCACTGGGAAATTGACGTGTTTTGACCCAGGGCTATCTGGCATCCTTTTTGTGGGTGCCAAAGGGGGCAATTTTGTTGATTTGAATTTTTTCATTGTCATTTTTCGCCGCGAACGAACACGCAGCGGGCCGGGTCCAAAACATAGTCAGGAGCTGTTCAATCAAATTTGAGACGGTGTGCAAAAAAATTTCTTGAATTTCTCAAAAAAAGTGGTTGGTCGATTTTGGGGGATCAAAAAAACATTGTGTTCGTCATCACTCGGGCAGTTACGTCTCCGATACGGGCCATCCCTGGGCTCTACGGAACCAGGACTGAGCGAGGCTAATTTTTTGTTTACCGGAAAAAGTCGTCCCGAAAATCCGGTCGTTCCGGAAAAACCCGGAAAAGTACAAAAGTTGTCCGATTTGCAAAAATCTTTTTCCACAATGTTTCAAAGGTCGAAGCGAGTCCGTTAGTGTTTCGGAAAAATCGTTGGTCAGATGTGGGAAATCCAAAAAACACATTACTTTTGTTTATGACTGTTGCAATTGTTGTCCCGATCTCCGCCATTTCAGACATAGCGGAACCGGACGTCAGACGGCGATAATTTTGGCGTCCCGGATAAACCCGGAATAGTACCCGCAGTGGTACATAATCAAAAATGTTTCTAACAAGTGTTCAGGAGGCCAAGGCGAGACCGGAAAGCGTCGTGCAAAATCGAACGTACTATTTTGGGAAATCCAAAAACATTTCTTTTCTCAACAACTCGAGGCAATTGTGGAGGGGTGGGGGGGGCTCGATTTTGGAAATGGGAATTAATACATTTCATCAACATCTTCCAGCTTTTGGCGGAAACTAGGTTTAATACCAGCATTTCCATTGTGATGGAGGAGCGTCGGCAAAATCAAACGTCAATCTGGAAAATCAAAATAACATTTCTTTTCTCAACAAAAAAAAAACTCGGGCAATTGTAAGGGGGAGGGGGCAGATTTTGGAAATGGTAAAAATACGTCTTTTATCAACATCTTCCAGCTTCTTTTTGCGGAGGAAAACTAAGTTGAATACCAGAATTCCCATCGTTGATGGGCTTATGATCTGGGTGTAAGTGTATGTATGGTGTGGGGAGGGGGAAAGGGGGTGTGGAGTAGTCCGAAAAGCGTCGTCCAAATCGAACGTCAATTTCTGGAAACCAAAAAACCTTTCTTTTCTCAAGAACTCGGGCAATTGGGGGGGGGGTGGTGAGGGCGATTTGGAAATGCGGACTTAATAATTTTAACAATCTTCCAGCTTTTGTGGCGGAGGAAACTAGGTTGCACCAGTATTTCCGTCGTGATGGGCCAAGAAGATGAGGGGTTTAAAATGAAGTGGGTGTGGGCAGGGGGGAGTAAAAAAAGTCGAGTCTTTACATACATAAACCTTAAAGATTTGGTGAAATTATGAACTCTTTTCGGTTTTTTCTCTTTTCAATGACTCACAGGGCCGCGACCAAGAGCTCGGGCGAGTTCAAAGATCCAGGGGCGGGGAGGACCCGGCGGGGGTTTGGGGCGATGGCCCCCCGGGGTCCAGGAGCAGGCCTTACGGGGACAGGGGCGGAGACCCGGCGGGGGTTGGGGTGCCACCCACCAGATCAATACTAAAGCAAACCTAATTAAATAGTCGAATCGCACAGGGGGTTTGGGGGCGTTGCCTTCGGACGGGGTACAGCGGGCGGAGTCCACGGCAAGGGTTGGGGTGCTAGGGCCCCCCATTACAAGAATAGGCGCAAACAAACAAACAAACACGACAGGGACGCCGGGACGGAAAAAAAACGAAACGATTAGTTTATTATTTCGCTGGGAAATTTATGGGTCTTGAGTCTTGACCCCAGGGCAAACTATCACCCTTTTTGGGGTGCCTAAAGGGAATTTGGAATTTAAAATATATTGATTTTTTGTTTTTCGTTCGTCGAATCGAACCAAACGCGTCAGCGGGCCGGTTCCAAAACGTAGTCAGGATAGATCAAATTTAGGACGTGTGCAAAAAATTTCTTTGAATTTCTCAAAAAGTGGTTGGTTTCATTTTGGGGATCAAAAAAAAGTACTTATCGTTTTAAACTCGGGCAGTTCTTCTCCGGATCGGGGCTATCTTGGGCTCTCAGAGAACCGGCCGACAAGGCCAATTTTCAGTGTCCCGCCGCACCAAATGCGGGGGGAATTTCGAGTTTTTGAAATATTTTGATTTTTTTTTTTTTCGTTCAAACCCAAACACGTCAGCAAGCCGGGCCCAAAAAGTAGTCGGGATAAAAATTTAAAACGGGGCAAAAAAATTTTTTTAAATTTCTAAAAAAAAGTGGTTGGATTTTGGGGCTCTAAAAAATTTTTCTTTCCTAACTCGGGCATTTCTTCTCCGACCTTTCCCATCTTGGCCTTACAAAAAGGATGACAAAGCCAATTTTCAGTGTCCCAAAAAAAATCGCCCGGAAAAAATTTGGTTTTGTTTTGGAAAAATTCAAAAAAGTACGGAAGTTGTCTCTTTTTCAAAATTCTTTCACACAATTTTTCGGGGCCAAAGGGGAGTAGGGAGGTCCGTAAAATTGTTGGTTTTTTTGGGGGAAACCCCCCCAAAAACATTTATTTTCTTAGTAACCGGGCAATGCTTCTCTGATTGGGGGCCATCATGGAACTCGGAACGGAGGTGGCGACTACTTTTTGGGCGCCCCGGAAATGCGTCCCGGAAAAAAAAATTTTTCCCGGAATTTTAAAAAGGGTGCAAAAATTGTACGATGGGTCTTTTTTAGACTCTAGGGAAAGGGTTTGGGACGAGGGATATTTTGACTTTCGGAAAAAAGCATCTCGGAAAAATTTTGTCCCGGTTTTTTCGAGAAATCCCACAGTCGTCCCGATTTGGTCCTTGGGGGCTCGCTAATCCGCGCGGACGGGGGAAAGTTTGGACATACCGTAAAGTGCCCCGGGGAAAAACTTATGTCCCGGTTTTTTAAAAAATTTAGAAATTTTTTTTTTTTGTAGATTAGGTCTATTTTGGACTATACAAAACCCGCGGATGAGGCAAACATTTTTTGACGACCCAAAAAATTTCCAAACCCCGAGGCCTTTTGTAGCTCGGCATTTTTTGTCCGATCGGCTCAATCTTGGGCTCTATGGAATCGGGCGACAAGGCAAAATTCCGCTACCAAAAAAATGCCCCGAAAATTTTGTCCGGAAATTTACAATTTTGCGTAAAATTGACCTTGATTTCAATTTTTTTTTTTAAGCTCGGGGGGAAGGAGGGAGAAATTTGGGCGGGGACCCAAAGTTTTCCCGGAAAACCCCAAAATTTCCCATATCTTTGGAATAACGACAAACCGATCCGCAAACTACCGCATCGGGCCCTACGCGGGCCATTCTCGAGTTTGTTGCCGGCGAGGGTTTTCCAAACACGAGGTATTCAAGTACGGGTTTTCCATTTTCCCCCGCGCAGCGGCTTAAAACCGCGCGTAAGCGCGACTTTTACTTATATGATTTTTTCACAATAAAAAACCAGACAGACATTACTTTTTTACATTTGGGTTATTTGTTTGCATTACCCTTCAAAATGAAAAATACAGAATTTTGGGGCTAGCACCCCCCCCCCCCCCCCCCCCCCCCCCCCCGACCCCAAAAGTTAAATGGTCATGTGCCCGGCCCCCTCCACCGTTAAGAAGGCTAGAACCAGCGAGGAAAAATAACGGTTAGCTTTACTTTTCCGTTTGGGGCTTTAAGGTAGCAATTATTTTTTTTAATTTTAATAAACTAGGGTCTAATTAGATATTATTTTTTTGTATTTTATTGTATCGATTTTGGACTTAATTAGGGTTTCTCTTGTTGTCAGGAGCTGGACCGGGAGGGCCGACGACTTGTTTCCCCCCCAAAACCATCGCGACGACTGCGGCTGCAAGCGTCCTACTCTACGCAGGTGCTGAAAGTAGTGCCGTGAGGGCGAGCGATCGTTCCCAACGGACGCATCTCGGCCCCTTGGACGAAGACGAGCGCTTCACCACCGACGACTTCTCGCTGCTGGAGCGCTTCTGCATGAACAGCTACGGCGATAAGATCGTGGCCACGCTCAAGAAACAGGTGGGTTCCTTCGTTTCTACGTCTTTCTCTCTGTTTGACTCGTCTTAGGGCTATAAATGTGGCATTTATTTTTCTGTTGAGGGCATTTTTTAAATTGTAGCAGAGTTGTGGCAAGATGATACTAGTGACCGTGTAAATTTGTGTACTAGGAAAACGCTAAAGTCCCGCCGCGTTGATGGATGAGCGTTTTTGTAAGGTTTTAGTTTGCGTGGGACCACTTTTCCTTTGCAAGTGCTTTGTGAATGCATTGTAGGTGATTGTTGTCGAGTTCAAATGTTAACCTCAAAAAAACTCATATCAAAACCTTTATTCTATGAATTTGGCTCACTTTTTCAACTTTTCTTCAAAAGGTACTACATCACCATAACCTTAATGTTCATGTGAAATATGAATGATGTACCCCACCCGTTTGGTCAGAATCGGCCCAAATGTCACGAAAATATCGCACTAAAAATCGAAAAAAAAATCGTAAAAGTACGTTTATTTATGGGTTCTGGTTACCTTTTTCAACTTTTTTTTCACAAAGGTACTACATCACCATAACCTTAATGTCCATGTAAAATATGAACTTTGTAGCCCACCCGTTTGGTCAGAATCGGCCCAAATGTCACGAAAATATCGCACTAAAAATCGAAAAAAAAAAAATCGTTAAAAGTGCGATATTCATGAGAAATATTTCTCGATTGAACCCAAAAACGTGGCACGTCTAAGTTCAGAAATTCCGAAGGTCCGGTAAAATTTTTCATCAAGATCCGCTTATGCCGTTGCCCCGAAACCGTGCGAACAAACAGACAAAAAAAACAAACAAAAAAAAAAAAAAAAAAACATTGGAGCTAAATTTTTGAGGGGTCAGTGAAATTGAAGTTTTCGCTTCGCTCGCTACGCTCATCCAATAATGTGTTTTAATAATGGTTAATAATATTTTATGTCAACAATTTAATGCTGCATGTATTATGTTTTATGTTATGTGGAAATACCAATAGTGCTATTAATAAATAATTTGATTGATTGATTGATTGATTGATTCCAGGAGGACGAGGTTGAAAACAGTGACACGTTGATGCAGGCCGTCGCTCTCCTCGTGGCCAGGCCTCAGACCAAGAGCAGGTTCGAGATCCCGTTCCGTAGCGACGACCACAGGTGGGTCTTGTTGCAATACTAGTACGGTACAGCCTCCATAGGAACACGCAACGAGTTTATTCAATTTTTTTTTATTGGAAAATTTTAAATTGTATGCAAATTTGGAGTTTTTTTCTTTCTTTGAAAATATCTGTACCTTAGGCCCTGCTAGATTCGGGTCAATAAGGTAGGGTCTGTTGTAGGCGTATGCACATGAGCATCAATAAATACTCTATTTCACTTGCACTCTTTAAATTGAAATTGAAATCCTTTCTCCTTAATAAATGTTATTTTACCCCATTAATTAATTAATTTATTTATTTAGCATTTCATTAACATTCACATGAAACTTCACAATTTAGTTCTTATTTTCACACTTCTTTAAAATTATCCTCATTTTTCCTTCACTTGATTCATAAACAGTGTCTAAAAATAGAAAATAGTCATTATTATTAGGCTAACATTGACAAATTTTATTTTTATATTATTTGTTAAATATAATTATTATTGTTATATTAATCTTAGTAGTCAATGTTGTGTATGTCCTTGGCTTTGTTGTTGTTATAAACCCGTCCGTTGTGCTGCAGCGTTCTGAAGCTGGCGGCTCGCTCCAGCACGGAGCCTGCGTTCGACATCTCTGTGATTGTGGACCCGGTCTCACGCGGGGCTCAGAAGATCGGACACATCTTGTCGGTGTTGCAGGAAGTTCTCAACTGTAACATCAAGGTCTACCTTAACTGCGTGGAGAAGAACAGCGACATGCCGCTCAAGAGGTGAGTGAGCCTACTGCCATGTACACCAGCGATCATAAGTAAATCAAGGGGGCTACCATTATCCACCTCGTTCGTGAATATTCGGTTCGTTCTGACGTTGCTATATTCACAGAGACATCACTCGCTGACGTCATCTAACAGACTGTGAGGAAACATGATGGCCCTATTATACGTTGCATTTGGCCAATTGGGACTTTTTTAATACTGGGCCCAGGGTGTTGTTAATATTATTGGCGCGTAGGCGAGATTGCAACCTAGCGTTGGGCAAGAGTGTCCCAAACTGCACCGGGTAGTGGAGCGAGAGCGAGAGGGTAGTGGACTGTATTTTTTAGGGAGATCGAGGGAAATGCAGGTCAGACATAACCCGAGGAAGATGCCGTGAGCGGAGCTAATATGTATCACATACCTGGTTGGCACACGTTGCGACGTGGCGGGCAGTGGGCAGCAGCAGCCAGCGGGCAGTAGAGCAGCGTGTAATGGTGCTCTAGTTACAACATAGGCCCTACACTAAAACTTGCGAGAGAGGTTTATTGTTATAATATTAATAAAACTAACGTAGAGTACGGTACCTCCAGAGAGAGAGGCGAGAGCTTGCATGTTTGTGACCATCATCATTGTCCATTGCCGCTTCCTACTTCTGGCAGGGTCAGCTTGGGTTTTGCAACCAAATTCTTCCCCTTCTTTCTATCCTCCCACAATCATGTCTATGCTACATGCTCCCAGTTCTCTCCTCTAGTATGTAGGTCTCTTGCTATGGTCTCCTTCCATCTCTTCCTTGGTCTCCCCCATCTTCTTCTTCCCTCAATCCTTCTCTCATACATTCTCCTGGGCATCTTCTCTTCCGTCATTTGTTTCATATGCCCAAACCATCCCAGCCATGTCCTTCCCATCCTGTCACCTAACTTCTCCACCCTAATATCATCTCATAGCATAGCATCTCTCTAATGTTTCTTCGTTTGTGATAAATCATCATAACTCAGTTCCAACTATGTCGGGTTGAGAAGTGGTTTTCCACCATTATCTAGGGCATGAAACTGTAGTTACTAAGCTTGCCAGACTCAGTGTTTCTTCCTCATCATAAACTCCTTCCTCTCCATCAATCTACTCCACTCTCTTCTGTCTTCCCACAGCTTTACTCTTGCCCACATGCTCCCACACTCATTAGGACTGTGAACGGGCACCCGGGTACCCGCCCGTTGATAATAGCCCGGGGTAATGAAATGAGTCGTCGGGTACTCGTTTGCCCGTTTTTCGTCTCAAATTCCGCTCAATTAACGCCGCCGCCGCTCAGGCCTGCACTCGTCGGCGCGCAGCGGCGGCAGTAAGTGATTCGTCATTAATACGCGCTCGTATTTCGTCCGTCGAGCTCCAGTGAGTGACGTCACCAACACGCTGCGCGCGCACCCCTATTCATCGTAATCGCCGATAAGTGACTGGCGGAGATATTTATGCATTCCGGCAACATCAGTTCCTAATGAATATGCATTTTCAACAGCTGGACATTAGAAACGAGCATCTCTGGCGCCCGAGACCGTCGACATGTTCACGTTTATAGAAACGTGCGTGTTGAAGTGATGACTGTCAATATAAAGTAGATAAATTACTGAATTCACTTTTTTTTTTTTTGGTAATCGTAAAAAAAATCTTAAAATCTCGTAATTTCGGGTACCCGGGTACCCGCCCGTAAGATCGACGGGTACCCGGGGAGGCATTTTTACCAATTTGCACAGCCCTACACTTCATCTCTTTTTCCAACGTCTTCTTGAATTAATCTTTACCATTTCTCTCTTGGCCTTCCTACTCTTCTTTTCCCCTCCTCTGTCGCTTCAAATTCTATAATAAATAATAAACATATCAAATATAATAATAAACTTAAGTCAAAATATAAAATTAGACTTGAAAAGAAATGTGCCTAATTAATGACAACACTGTAATAATATCTACTCTGCTCGACAGTTTCTATCGGTTCGTCCTGGAGCCGGAACTTCAGTTCAGCGCCGACGGCCGACTATCTAACGGACCCATCGCCAAGTTCACCAACCTGCCTGCGTCACCTCTGCTGACTCAGAACATGCAGGTACCGGAGAACTGGCTCGTTGAGTCCGTCACGAGTCCGTACGATCTAGACAACATTCGCATGGAGGACGTGGACAGCGTAGTTCACAGGTACGATACACAGCAGGTGCCAACATTTGCAAACAAAACTCTTTTTTTATTTTGTTGCTTATTTTTAAATCCCCGGTACCGTGACTTTGAATCTTCCCCACAGTGAGTTTGAGCTGGAGTATCTCCTGTACGGTGACTTTGTATCTCCCCCATAGTGAGTTTGAGCTGGAGTACCTTCTACTGGAAGGCCACTGCTTCGAAGCCACGTACGGCAACCCTCCGCGAGGCCTCCAGATCACTCTCGGCACCGAGTCGCAGCCCGTCGTGGTGGATACGATCGTGATGGCCAACCTGGGCTACTTCCAGCTCAAGGCTAACCCGGGCGCGTGGCTGCTGCGACTTAGGCAGGGCCGCTCGGCTGAGATATACGACATTGTCAAGTAAGGCCGTTCACTCTTATTATGCAATTCATTTGATTATTTCATTTATAAGTACAATACAACACCAGTTCAACAAACAATTCAAAGTGTTATGCGATGAGTTTATGAGAGCAATCTACTTTACAACATTGTGATAGAATCATTTTGATATAGTAGCTAAGTTATGATTTAATTGTTTATATTTTTCTAGTTTATTATTTCTATATTTTCTGACAATTTGTTTATCCTCGCAATGTATTGTGTCGAGGCTGGCAGACACCTTGTGTTTGGGTCATTGTGCTCTTTTCTTTTTACTTAATGGTGAGACAATAAATAGTAATAAATAAATAATAATTATAATATTAAAATATAGAAATCAAATTGTAGGCCTACGTAATATCGGCCTAAAGCCGGCGTAAGAGATGAACTCTCAGAAATAAGTAACACTAGGTAACTTGAACTGAGTTTGTTCACCCACTCAAGTCACGTGAGCTAACCCTGTCCTCCCTCAACAGCCACGAAGGGTCAGACACTCCGGCCAACTCCACAGACATCAAGGTGCTGATCAGCTCGTTCCGATCTCACGTCCTCAAGCTGCGCGTCGCCAAGAAGCCGGACAAGGCCAACGTTGACCTTCTCTCTGAGGAGGGCGGGGACTCGGGGATATGGAACTCCATAACGAGGTAACTAAATAAATAAAAATAATATAAACTCCCATTTAGAGTTTAAGTTTACCCACTCGGGCACAATAAGTAACTGACTTTCAGTTGGATACATTGAATTTAAAGCAGCGCCAAAACCATTGACAAGCAAACAATGACCAACTAGAGACCAGAAGTATTTTAAAGTATTTTAAATAGGAAACATGGATGAAACAAGCTGGGCATGACTCACATGCAGACCATGCCTAAAACAACACGCCTAAATAAAAATCCCTAAGAAGAGAAACTAGGCCGCTTCGCGAACGCTTTTTTTAGTCGCGTTGATGGATGAGCTTTTTTGTAAGTTTTCACTCTGCATAGGACCACTTTTCCTGTGCAAGTGCTTTTTGAATGCATTGTAGGTGATCGTAGTAAAGTTTCTATGTTAATTGTTATTATAAACCTCAAAAAACTCATATTAAAACCTTTATTCTATGGATTCTGTCTAACTTTTTCAACTTTTTCTTTCAAAAGGCAATACATCACCATTACCTTAATGTCCATGTAAAATATGAACGTTGTAGCCCCACCCGTTTGGTCAGAATTGGCCCAAATGTCACGAAAATATCGCACTAACAATAAAAAAAAATCGTAAAAGAACGATATTCATGAGAAATATTTCTTCGATTGTACCCAAAAACGTGGCAGGTCTAAGTTCAGAGATTTCGAAGGTCCCCTCCAATTTTTATCAAGATTGCATATGCCGTTTGCCCGGTAGAGTGCAAACAAAAGACAAAAAACAAACAAAAAAACAAAAAACATTGGAGCAAAATTTTTTGAGGGTCAGTGAAATTAAAGTCTCCGCTTCGCTCATCAAATTAAATCCCTATGTAGAGTTTTTTTTCGAGGAGTTCTGGTAGATTTTGCCTTTGTTTCCATAAACTATACCTTTATCTTGAACCACTTTGACGTGTGCATTGACATCAGTCATCACGTTGCCTGGTCATTTTAAATCTTGTGATGTGTCCACTACTTATGACATGCAACAGCAAACTATAATGCTAAATAAATAAATACTTTAATGTCATCGCAGCACGTTCAGCGGCAAGCAGAAGGGGGACGAAGAGGGCGACGAGAAGATCAACATCTTCTCGCTGGCGTCCGGCCACCTCTACGAGAGATTCATACGCATCATGATGCTTAGCGTCCTGAAGAACACGAAGACGCCCGTCAAGTTCTGGTTCCTCAAGAACTATCTCTCTCCCACGCTGAAGGTGAGTGCCGTACTAGAACCCGACAGAATGATAGCATACCCATGTATTTGAAACCAAAGTTGCCTATGTTATTGGATGAGCGTAGTGAGCGAAGCGAAAGATTCCATTTCACTACACTGGAGAAAAAAATCCGGAATGTTTTTTTTTCTTTTTCTTTCTTTTCTTTTCTTTTTTTTTTGTATTTTTGTGTGTTTGTTAACACGATTCCGGCTCAACCGATACTCCGATTGCGATGAAATTTTATGGAGGCCTTCGAAATCTCTGAACTTAGAACTGCCACGTTTTTGAGCGCAATCGGGAAATTTTTTCTCATAAAAAGCGCAATTTTACGATTTTTTTCGATTTTTTAAAAATTTCTTCGACTTATAACACCTACATGCTTTATCCGATTGTAATGATTTTTTCACAGAACCTTAATTTTATGAATTAAGATATTCGTGTGAAATTTGAGCGTAATCGAAAAATTATTTCTCATGAAAATCGTAATTTTACGTGTTTTTTCTTTTTTAAAACAATTCTTTGACTTATAACACCTACATGCTTTATCCTATTGTAATGATTTTTTACATAACCTTAATTTTATGAATTAATATATTCTTGTTAAATTTGAGTGCAATCGAATAATTATTTCGAATTAAAATTGCAATTTTACGATTTTTTTTTAAATTTCGATTAATTAAAAAAATAAAGTTAACTTTTTGATTTTATTTAATTTAATTAAAAAATCTAAGTTAATTTTTATTTTATTTTATTTATTTAAAAAAATCTTTGACTAAGTAATGATTTTTTCACACAACAACAGAAAATCCACGTTACACATGGCAGCTCAATGCACCATATACGCTCATCCAACAACGCGGCGGGACTTAAGCGTTTTCCTAGTTTAACTACGCACAGTTGTATCAAGCCAATGTGCAATATAAAATGTCTTGTAACTGTACAGCCCTGGACGGCCATGTTGGTCCCTATTTTTCAATTTTTGAAACCTAAAATTACATATTTTCAAATTACATAATCAATAATTTTCAAGTTCTACTAATTTTGATAATTTACATGTCTATGTAAATTAAGCTTGTCCTAATAGGAAAGCTAGTGGTTATGCTGAGTAGGGTGTTTTTCCCCTTTTTTTTCTTTTTTTTTTTAAAGTGGGGGGTACGGGGCCCCGTATAACCGACGGGGTGGGGGCGGGGGCCTTGACCCCCGGCCCTGCAACTCACGTTGGGGGGGTTTGGCGGCCCCTTTTTTTCTAAAAAGGCAATAACTTTTTTTTTTTAATTTGGGGGGGGGTACCCCCCTTTCTAACTTTTTATTTTTTTTAAGAAATTGGGAAAAGGGGTCGTGGAAATTTGGAGGAATTATTTTCCGGAAAACCAATTTTTGGGTTTTTTTTTTAAAAAATTGGAAACACCCCACCTTAAATTGAATTTCCCTATTTTAGATTTAATGGTTAAAAAAATTTTTTTTGGGAGGGGGGTACTTTTTTTTTATTTTTGGATAACCCCCAGTGAAAAGATTAATTAAAAAATTTAATTAATTTTTAATTTTTTTTTAAATTTTAAAAACCTAAAATTAATTTTTTCAAAACAAAAAAAAATTTTTCAAGCTAAAATTTTTGCAAAAAGAAAAAATTTTTCCAAATAAAAAGCAGTGGTTTGGCTGGGTAAGGGAATAGCCTGGGGCTGGGGTTTTTCTTTTTAAAAAATTTTTTTAAATTTTAAAACAAAATTTTTTCTTTAAAGGGGGGGGGTTTTTTTTTGGGGGGGTTTGGGGGGGGGGGGGGGTTTTTTTTTGGGGGGAAAATGGGGGGGATGTATTTGGTTTTCCCAAATTTTTCGCCAAACGGCAACGGGTGGGTCCAGGGAAATGGTTTAAGCACCCGGGGCCAAGAAGGGGGTTTTTGAGGAGGGACGGGGTGAGGGGGCCAGAATTCGCTTAAAAAAAAGGGGTTTAAAGAACCCGGGGGGGCCATCCAGGGTAAAAAGGTTTTTAGGAAATGGCCAAAAAGTCCCAGTAAAGAGGGTTTTCAGGTTTTTTGGGTTTTAAAAGTTTCCCCTTTTTAACCCCCCCTTTCGGAAAATGGGGTTTTTTTAACCCCCCCCAGGGAAAAGGGGTTAAACGCCCACCAGGGAGCACACACCACGCAGGTTTTTAAAAACCAGTTTTTTTAAAAAAATGGCATTTTTTAAATAAAGTTCCCCTAGTGGGGGGCATTTTAAAAACTAAAATTTTTCCCAAGGGGGGCCTTCCACATTTAAACCAAAACCCTCTTTTAGCAATTTAATAAAATCTTTATTTCAATTAAGTTACTTTCTACTTTACACTGGGGGGAAAAACCCCCCAAATGGGAACAGGCAAGAGCGGAACCCCCTGGGGTCCGGGGCGTCAGGCGCAAAAAAACCAAAGAACGTCCCAAAAAGGGGCCCCCACCCCACTTCACTACAGTATCGTAACTCAAGATATGGGTTTCCTTTTTTGTTAAAAAAAATTTTTTTAATTTAGTAATGTTCACGGAATTTAAATTCAAATTTTGCTTTGGACCCAAGCTTTAAAAAAAATTTCATTTTTTTCATTTGTTTTCATAATTTGAATCATTAAAAAACCTTTTGAATCCGAATTAATCACTTTCAATCATTAGGGGCATGCTAAAACCCCTTAATCCAATCATTTCACAACCCAAAATTTTAATTAATGCACGGCCTTTAGTGTAATATTGCTGAGCATAAGCTTTTTTTTTGTCATAGTGGTAATTTAAAACGTGTGAACCCCCCAGCGTTTCCCAGGCGTGGGACCCACGGCGAGGCTCACCCCTGCGCATGGGTAAGGTGGGTAATTTCCCAAACGGGGGAAACGGCTAACAGGTCACCGGTTCACTTCTCACCACTTAGTCTACCCCGTTTTGCAGGTTACTGTCTTTTTTTGTGTTTTTCCCAGTATGAGAGGGCCCCCCCCTGAGTTTGTTAGGAGGCTTATTTAGGTTTAAATTTGGCATAGTCGTGTCTGGAGCAACTAGGCCCAACCCCCAGGGGTCTAGCTTTCATAATTTTCAAAATCCGGGCATACTTCGAAGATTAGGATACGGGACGGTCTGTTTCCGAAATATAGGTACATAAACACTAACGAGGAAATTGCGAGGGTTGGGCTACAGTAGGGTATCAGTAGAGCCTGTACTTGGACCTTTCCTTCCCGGGAGTTAGAACGCGGGGGTTTTTTTAAAAGTTTGTTTCAGGACGGACCAACGAGGGCGTTACGTTTAGGGGCCTCGGTACGTAGGGTTTTGTAGGTCACCCAGGTTGCATTCCGTTTTATGGCCCCACAAGTGAGCGGGTGACGCCCGGCGCTAGTGAAGCGCATCGCAGTGGAGTGGGCCCCGGGCCCAGGAGCGTTTAGGGGGCACGCGCACCCTTTCAAAAACAGTGGCGTAGTTAAGGGTGGTTAGAGCGGAAACCGTTGTGTTCTCTTGAGAAAAAATGGCAATAACTTGTAAATTTTGCATCAGGGTTTTAGGGGGGGTACTTTCCCTTTCCTGGGAAATTGTTTTATTTTGTGTAATTTTCTTGCGACCACAAGGGGGCAGAAGTAACGTTTGGAGGATTTTAGGGGTCCGGAATAAGCCAACAGTTTGGGTTTTTTTTTATGTTTAAAGAAAATGGCCCAAAGGGAAAACCCCCCCTTTTGAAGTACGACACTTAGGGCCGCGTATTTGAGGTTTTAAGGTCGGATTTAAAAAATGTGTGACTTTTGTGTTTGCCTGCGAGGACTTTATATGTATGTGTTGGGGGAGGGTTTAAATTCCTGCGGGACGTGTACAAGTATGATGAAGTTAAGGGGGCACTGTAACTGTACAGCCCTGGACGGCCATGTTGGTCCCTATTTTTCAATTTTTGAAACCTAAAAGTTACATATTTTTCAAATTTACATAATCAATAATTTTCAAGTTCTACATAATTTTTGCATAATTTACATGTCTATGTAAATTAAGCTTGTCCTAATAGGAAAGCTAGTGGTTATGGCTGAGGTCATATGGGAATAGCCTAGGCTTGTGCGATAAGTCTAAAAGTGGCTAATGGTCAGCAATGTTATTTGCCGTACCAACGGGGTGAATTTTGTGCGTCTAAATCTGTGCAAAACGAGGTAGGCTTCAATCGGTATGCGGGCTAGCAGCCTGGATCGGCCGAGTGAAATAGTTGGTTTCACCAGTAGTCGACCAATCAGCGAGCGGAACGGGGTGGATGTGGCCAGGGACAATGGTCTACGTCATCACCTAGGCCAGCAGAGCAGGGCGTTTTTGAGACGAAGAAGCACAGAGTGCATCGTCCACTGAGATTCAAGCCTTCGGACGAGCAAGTCGTTTCCAAAGAATCTTCCGAGTGCGGCCTATCAAGCAGGCGAAGCAGGCATTTTAGGGCAATGGAACCACACGCCTCTCCACGTATAAGAGAGCGGTTTTCAAGTGCTAGTTTTGCGGTTTTGATTTAGTTTCAACACATTTAACACCATTTCGGTTAAATCGGGAGTGTTTTAAAGCCGCCCACCAGTATGTGGGTAGCTATCATACGACCGACGCCACCGGGCAGTCGACGACACCAGCTAGACAATGGACATTCTATTTAAAAGTTCACAGTTTTCTTTAGTCCGGGAGTGGCAATCTTTATGCAACTAAATGAATATCCCTGAGTTGAGGGCATTTTACACGTCGAACTATAATTTGTACACCACGTGGTCCAGTCGTGGCTAGGCATCTAATCAACCAAATCATCATTTAATTAGTACCAATTTCAACGTGAATATATCTTGCCTACCCTGTCTACATACTGAGTAAGTACATTTCTACATTTACATTCGAGGTCCACCAGGACGCCAAGATGGGAAGCAGGTCAATCCGCCACTGCGGAATTCGCCCTGAGGGTCCGAGGCGCCTACAGCGCGCATAAACCACCATCGAACGTGCAAGTAGAGGGCTACGTCCCACCCCACTTCACTACAGTATCGTAACTCAAGATATCGTTGACTACTAACTTTGGTGATCTAGAGTAAGACTATTGTATCAATTATGTAATGTTCACGGTAATTAATATTCAAATCTTTGCTTTGGATCCAAGCTTTCACACTAATTGCATCTTTTCATTCATTTGTTTGCATAACTTAGAATCATTAAAACACCTTTTGATATCCGAATTAATCACTTTCAATTCATTAGGGGCATGCTAACGACCTTCAATCCCAAGTCATTTCACAACCTCAACATTTCAATTAATGCACGGCCTTCAGCTCGTCACATATTGCTGACGCATAAGCTTTTTGTTTAGTCATAGTGGTAACTTTAAGAACGTGTGAACCACCCAGCTGTTCCGAGGACGTGGGACTCCAGCGGCGAGGCTCACCACTAGCGCACTGGGTAAGGTTGGGTACATTCCTAAACGGGGAATCGTGCTCAACAGGTCACCGGTTCACTGTCATCACCACTATGTCTACCATGTTTTGCTAGGTTACTGTCTTTATTTGTGTTTTCCGACGTATGAGAGGGCTCCCCTGAGTTAGTTAGGAGTGCTTATCTTAGGTTAATTTGCATAGTCGTAGTCGTGGAGCAACATAGGCCTAACCCCGAGGGGTCTATGCTTGCATAATTATCAATAATCCGGTCCGATACTTCGAAGATTAGGATACAGGTACGTCGTCTGTTCCGAACTATAGGTTACTAAATCACTAATCGAGTGAAATTGCCGAGGTTAGGGCTACAGTAGGGTATCAGTAGAGCCTGGTACTTAGGACTTTCCTTCCGGTAGCTTAGAACGCGGGGGTTTTTAAGTGTTCGTTCAGTGAGGACCAACGAGGGTCGTTACGTTTCAGGGCACTCGGTACGTAGGACTTTTGTAGTCACCGAGTGCATTCCGTTTCAGTCTTAGAAGTGAAAAATATCTGAGGCGGATACAGGTGCGGCCTGCCCTCGGGAGACTCTGGAACTTGTCTGTTTTACATTTCAAACTGAAATTACTCAACAACAATTTTTATGACCTAACTATACAATCATTCATAACTATGCATGTTCCTGCCTCTCTTCAATCTAGGAACTACAGTAATGTTATTATTTACTACAATTCAGAAATTAAAAAAGTCCGACCCAACCGGGATTCGAACCACGAACCCGTGGTTCGAATCCGGTTGGTCGGACTTTTAATTTCTGACATTGTAGTAAATAATAACAATTACACCTACGGGAGTGTTTCCGACCAACCAAATCCAGATACGGTAACTGTATTGACACAATCGTGGAAGCTGCCTTAAACGCCATATTATCTTTCAAAATAACAATCTTATCATCACAACACAGCTAGATCTGCCCCTTAAAACCCCCTAGATGCCCTCTTATAGCTGAGTCTAACATCTAAATTATTGTCCTACATAAGAAAGTAGGCTAACTGTTTGCACCATACCTCCACCTCATTTGCCCAACACAAGCACTGTACTGATTGATCTCTCTCTCTCTCTCTCTCATCCTTCTAGACAATAAAGACAATCTCTCTCTCTGTCTCTCTCAGGACTTCCTGCCTCACATGGCCAAGGAGTACGGCTTCGAGTACGAGCTAGTTCAGTACAAGTGGCCCAGGTGGCTCCACCAACAGACGGAGAAGCAGAGAATCATCTGGGGGTACAAGATCCTCTTCCTTGACGTCTTGTTCCCCTTGGACGTCAAGAAGATCATCTTCGTAGACGCAGACGCCGTATGTGTTTGTTTTACTATTACCTCATTCTCCAGTGTTGGCGAGCGAGTAGTGTCTAGAAGACCAATCTCGAACTAAACACCACTTGAGAACCAAAGTGAAAAACATCTAGTTTTTGCAAGCTTGGCTACCGCAGGCATTTCTGCTACAAGAAAAAAATTTAGTTCTAGGGACGAGTCAGTTTTAACGATAAGAATTTGTTTAGATCAAATAGATTAGAGACTGGTAGGAATTGCCAAATGTGACCCATTATTAAAGAACTCTTGCTGCCTTACTCGAAACAATGTATGTTCTAAGCTCAGAGTTGACAAATGCAATCAATATAGAGTAGCTGTGTGTGGACAGTAACAAAACAATTGAACTAAAAATTGTACTAAAATCTAAATAATTGTAAAAATATGATTTGCAGTGGTTATGCGACCACATATCACCGCAAATTCAATTGGGTCCTGTGTGAATATTATGGTGTGGTTGGTGAATGTGAAATTACAATCAACAAGGCTCCAAGATTTCAGTTTCACGTATCTTCCCCGTTGTTGAAAATTGAGTGTGACTTTTTGCTCAGGAATTTTTTCCCCATTTGTTTAATTTTTTTTTATCAGATTAATTTTCAACATTCAATTCAAATTCCACTATGTATTACAAATGCAACATTCTACCGACATTATTTTTTGATAGTGCAGTCGCCTCTTCGCCCCTTTTAGATAAAGGTAGTGAAAATGTTGATAACAAAATTTACATTTTTTTTAAGTCCTTTTATTGCCTAAAATGTAGTAAATTGTCGACGAAATTTCATCATTTAGAGATGGAAAAAACACATTTTGAAAACACAAAGTTCGCCCAAATTTCCCTTTAAGCGCGAAATAAGAACAAAAATTGTATCAAAAATGGTCAAAACACGAATAAATTTTAAATTGAACCTTTTGCAAAATGTGAGGTGATGGTGGAGGTGCTGGTTCAGACCAAATATTACGCGTGCGGTAGGCGGTACCGTGACGTCGCTGGCTTCACGGATATAGACCTACAAAATAATGGCGCGTATCAGGGTTTCCGCAAAAATAGCGCACCAAAATAACAGTGCGTATATTTTTATATTTTTTTTAGTAAATTTTTGTGGCAATTTTTTTAGATTGCAGAAAACGCTTTTTTTTTTTTTACCTCTACTTATAATAGTTCCTATCTCCTGGTTGTGCCTCCCCAGGTTGTGCGCGCGGACCTGAAGGAGCTCCAAGACCTGGACCTGGGAGGCGCCCCCTACGGTTACACCCCGTTCTGCGAGAGTCGCACCGACATGGACGGCTTCCGGTTCTGGAAGACGGGGTACTGGAGGAACCACCTGCAGGGCCGGCGCTACCACATCTCGGCGCTCTACATTGTGGACCTGAAGAGGTTCAGGAGCGCACCCCTCAGCCAGGACCCCAACTCTCTGTCCAATCTCGATCAGGTGGGCACAACATGTCATTCAGACTCCGATTTCGAATTTTGAAAATTGAAATTTTAACTGAATTTACTGAATTAATTAATTAATATATAATTAAAAAAGTGGCCACTGTTGTAAATTAATCATAGACCTAGTTCTGCTACTAGATTGTCAAAATATTGAAATAGTACGTATCAATTATTTTATATTTAGGTACTGTTATTCTTTGACCAGTTATACAGCATGGACTCAGAGCCCATTCCTACATTATAAACCCAGAGTTCAAAAGTAAGCTATTTAAAATTAAGTGCTATCTTTGTTTTATTTATATTCATATACCTTAGGCCTAAAACTGAATTTATGTTGACTTTTATAGGCCTACATTATTTTTAAATATTTGCAATTTTGTTGTAGGCCTATTTGATATCACAATTATTGTAAGTGGACATTGCAGTTAATTGTATTTTATTCTCGTATTATATTTGTTGTTTAATTTTGTGTCTGTGTGTGTGTCATAAAATTAAGGTACTGTGAAAAAATCATTACAAGTGGATAAAGCATTTAGCTTTTATAAGTCGAAGAAATTTTAAAAATCGAAAAAAATCGTAAAATTGCGATTATCATGAAAAATAATATTTTGATTGCGCTCAAAGTTCACCCAAATATATTAATTCACAAAATTAAGGTGCTGTGAAAAAATCATTACAATAGGATGAAGCACGTAGGTGTTATAAGTCCAATTTTTTTTTATCGAAAAAATCATAAAATTGCGGTTTTCATAGGAAATAATTTTTCGATTGCGCTCAAAAAAGAGGCAGTTCTAAGTTCAGAGATTTCGAAGCCCTCCAGAAAATTTCATTGCAATTGGAGTATCGGTTTAGCTGGAATCGTGTTAACAAACACACAAAAATACAGAAAAAACAAAAGAAAAAACTCCAGATTTTTTTCTTCAGTGTAGTAGAATGGAATCTTCGCTTCGCTCGCTACGCTCATCCAATAAATTATGTATCTCGTAGGACCTGCCCAACAACATGATCCACCAAGTGGCCATCAAGTCCCTGCCACAGGAGTGGCTGTGGTGCGAGACGTGGTGCGACGAGGGCGGCAAGGCCAAGGCCAAGACCATCGACCTGTGCAACAACCCGCAGACCAAGGAGGCCAAGCTGACGGCCGCGGTGAGGATCGTCGGCGAGTGGCGCGACTACGACGAGGAGGTCAAGAAGCTGCAGCGCAAGATCGACGAGAGACTCACGGAGGAGGGGGTGGACGCCGACCCCCTGGACCACCACACGGCCGTCCCCACCGCCGGCCAGTCGGGTGGGTTAACTTATTCAACATAGGACAATGTTTAGTTTATATTCTTTTAAAGTAGGCTAGTTTCTACAGTAAACAATTCCATTGCCTTTTAAAATATAAACAAAAGAATTTAAGTGAAATGGGTTAAATAAAACTTAAAACTGATTTTCAAGGGAGGAGAATATATTAAACATAAGTAGGCCTAGCCTACATAAGTGCACACTAAATTAATGAACTGTAGTAAAGAACATTTTGAAATAATAATATTACAGCAATATGTATAATATGACAACAATTTCTGATAATATCAAGCGACCACAAAAGTTATGTTGGTGAAATCACAATTTATTACGTCAAGTGTTGTTTGTTACTTACATTTTAACAGTAGCTCGAGGCTAATCTAATGTTTGTTGTCTTGTTCCAGGTGGCCACAAACCTCACAGTCATTCTGAATTATGACACTCCAAGCTGTGATCATTTGCTCATCAACTAGAACTTCTAGGAACTAATACCGTCAGGGTGACGCAATGTTAGATTAACCATTTCTTGGTGCTGCTTCACGCGTCTAGTTCTGTGTAGTTGTACAGGTATGTGTGTCGTTACGGTGTGCAAGGCGTTGGTGCCATTTGTATGGATGAATCATTCCCCTCATACTCATGTCCGCCCACAGAGGCACTGATGGTGGGGCAAAAACTTTTGCTATTACGTAATCATTTTTTTCTCGTAGGGTGTTCTACAATTGTATTTGTTTTTACATATTACAGTTACTGTAGGAAAACTACTAACATTTATGTTACGTAGGCCTATAGTACTTTAAATGTAACATAGATTTTAATAGTTTTCCATTTTTGTTATATTTTTGGTGATGTGAAATCTTTGCTTAAATCAAAGATAATAATTAGACGAGGGAGCGGAGCGACTGAGCATAAAATTCAAGAAATATGGCACTTCCGTGATTTTGTGCGTGTGTGTGTGTGTACATCGAAAATCAGCCGAATCGCTGAATAGATTGAACTGAAATTTTAAACATTCATCTTGTACAAGTTAACTGAGAACTGCTAACAAAATCAGCTACTACATCCATTACCATTGCAATTTAAACCTTCAAGATAATTGATTAACTGTCCCCCACTGAAAATCAGTTATATAACTGAGTGGGTAGACTCTAAATACAATTTATTTATTTATTATTTATTTATAAAAAATAAATTGAAAAATACTAAAAAAAGGCTCCAAATGTGTAGGAATTACTTTAACAACAGTGGTTTTGTTTTTGAAAACATATTTTTTGTTTTTTCTTTGTCAGGCTGTGAAAATGCAGTGCCCAAGGTGTATCGAATCCTGCACGCTCAAGGTACCCCCAAATTTTGCTCGGAGATTGTGTAAACTTTGCAATCTTTACACGTATTTTGTACTAGCTATGTTTTCCATAGTATTGTCACAGATGATTGACTACCTGCGTTATATGCATTTCAAGACATGTTTAATATTTAAAATACAATCCAGAAATTACAAAATCTTTCCCAACCAGGGGATTGAACCCAGGTCTCCCACATTTCGGGTATAAGGACGCCTTAGCCACTAGACTAGGAACGCCAAGTCGTTAGACGAGTGAGCGAGTCATGTGTTGAGTACCCGGGAACATTTGCATTTAAGTTAGATAATTAAAAAGTATAAATAATAGGGTTTTTAAGTTTAGTTGGTATAAGGGCGCGTCAACTGTACGACCATAATGCGCCACTCTAGCCTAAGATAGGCTAGGGGGGCCTAAGGTAGGGGGGGGTAGAGAATGTTTCTGGGTACTCAACACATGGCTCGCTCACTCGTCTAACAACGACTTTGGCGTTTTCCTAGTAATATTCAGTGTAGGTATCAATATCTTTATAACATGATTAATTTTCTTCTTAGCCTTTTTGTATAATAACGTGTTTTCTTTTTCTTAAGGACTTCTTCCCAACATCAATTATTCTAATAAATTGCTATTTGCACTTTGCACACAAAGCTTCTCGCAGGTTGCGTCACCGTGGTACCGGTATCAGATCATCGACATAGTTGGCTGTGACTGAATGACTCGCTCCGCGTAGTTCTTTGGGTGCGGCCGTGTGGATCGTGTGACTAAGCTTGTACGAAGGTGGCGCTACGAGCTTGAGAAAGTGACAGGGCAAAGCCCACTTGGTGTTATTTATTTGGCTGCACTTTTCAGCAGTTAATTTCTTCTTGGCAAAAATATTTTTCAAAATATCATACTCGTACCAAATACTTAGTGTAGTTTTTTGCCAAGCTATAAAATAAAGACTTACAAACGAGGTGCGATACTCAAATTTGGTGAAATACATTAAACTTGTCTGAAACATATGACTTCCTTTAAGTCCGTCTCTTATAAAACTAGCAATATGCGTTGGCTGCTGTGCTTGCTACGATAAACCTTGCACTCTGCTAGAAGCCAAGGAATTCTAGTGGGAGGCAAACTCAGTTTAGTGTGTAGTACTACTTCTTATTTAAATGATCTACATTTTGTTTGCATACAGAGGTTTCAATAGGCCTACCTTGTACCTTGTCTCCTTCAGTTGCCCCCAAGATAGAAGATGTGGTGTGGAGAGGGACCCAACAGCTTACCTGGTCGGTGACTGCAGGGATTTCCTAGATAATGGTACTAGAAACAAATAAAGATTGATTGGTTTCATTGAAAGTATGGTTGAAAAGTTAATATTCTAAGCTGCATTTTTAATTGTATGCTATGCATAATGTTTTCTCAAAACCCAAAAGGTTTATCTTTGGTGGGGGGTGTTTGCAATGATGTAAAGCTAGGCCTGTTATACCACGTTTACATTAGTACTAGCATATTACGCGGGTAATTTCTGTGTGTAAGTTGTTACGCTGGTAGGAAATCTTACAAGGGTAATTTAGGCGGGTTACTCGCGTAACTCTGTAAGATTGGTGCAGTGTGAACGCACAAAGCTGGCTACCCTGGTAATTTGATACACCTACATACTACATAGTCATAACATAACTTCCAAGCTTCCTAGCTCGAACGTGGTAGGCCCTAATTGACCATCGTAGAGTAAATCAACTACACGATACGACAGTAATCCCAGTGCCGTGTGAACGATGGTGACTGCTTAGTGCTTAGGAAATAATTTACCCACGTAGTAACTACAGTAATGTAAACGTAGTCTTGCAGCATATCTAGACTCAAGAGACAGTTCTGTTGTTGTTAGTATGGTAGAGGGATATCACTATTAGTTTATAGTACCTACTAGGCCTACCTGATATAATCAGGTAGCCTGCATTATGAAAATTTTATAAATTAGCTACCTACTCTCTGAAAGCAGTGTCCATCAAAGGCGTGCAATTAAGCTTCACTCGTGACACTACAATTGTGTCGTCAGCTTGTGAAGTGAGCAACCAGTTTTAGAATTGACAAATGAAAACCTGTTTTTGTCTGATATTATTGATAATGATATTGAATGATAATAGGTCTGTTTGATTCCGGATCTAGTGTTGACACTCAAAAAGCAGAGCCTACAGTCTTCACTATACACTGGCTTTTTTTTTTGTTCAAACAAACGGGCCAAAGTGGCTCATTTCACAAAAGTGTGCGAACGAACAAACTTAATGCAGTTACCTTTTCGTTTATTGGTAATTCTTGTTTTGTTGTTGTGCATCTCTAATTAGTTGGCACACTTGGTTTTTATATACTCGAGCTGATGCGACTGCGGTGGTTTGAAAGTTTTGATGAGTGTGCGTGTTTTGGTTGCTTTTTGTCTGTTATTTTAAATTTAGACTTGTTATTGTGTTATTTATTGTCTTACATTTGACTGTAATTATAAGGTTTTCTAATCTAGTAAGCCAATGGCTAAGTTAAAGCACATTCTGTACATATTGTTAATTTGAAACAGATAGTGTGTTTTTGTTCAAACTGTTTTGTAATCTATTATATTGTGAATGCTACAGTTGTATGGATTTATCTAGCAGTTTTAGCTTGTTTCGTAGTGCATTATTATGTTCGGTTGAGTACCTTCCATTGAAATATGTTGCTGCTTTCCCAACCTGTCAACCCTCCTCCAATCTAAACTAAACTAGCTGGTTGGCTTTTTCTACACCTTGTAAAGAACAATATTCTCGTGTAAGATCTAAGGTGGTCTTATAACAATTAATGTAGGTGCCTGTGTTGTTCATAAGATGCACAACATGTGAAAAACTTTGCATTACACTTGTTGGAAGTTGCTCATTCTGTTTGCAGCCCTTCGTGTTACATTTTGATTGTGTGCGTTGTGTTGTTATTATCTTATAAATATATTAGACGCACTTGTACCAGGGGTGATTATCTACGTACTGTACGTAGGTTTGCTCCATCTCTCTCCACCCTTCTTGGTACAACCCGCAGTCTGGTTCAAACTTTACATTAGGTAAGTGTAAGTTTAGTAAGCCTACCGTCGTCATGCTTGTGTTGACGATGTTGATTTGATGAGCCATCATCGTTCACAAGTTGTTACGATTGGTTGGCTTGATTTGTTTGTATTTTTTACTAGAAATGTGAAGCTAAACAAGTAAATGGTTAATAGGTAATATTGCACAAAAACTATGTGAAAGATTAAATTAAATTATGTAATGAATAAAGAAAATTGTTTTAAATCAATCTGATTTGTTTATTTTGGCCTTCTCCTAATGTCAAGACGGTTGGATGCGCAGGCGCTCAGGCCAGCGTTTTCTTACAATGGCCAATGTACCTTGGGGTTCGAGTTACTTGGGTCTTTGTAATTGTCCTACACATTCAAAAA
Organism: Sweltsa coloradensis; assembly: GCA_024449915.1. Classification (NCBI taxonomy): domain Eukaryota; kingdom Metazoa; phylum Arthropoda; class Insecta; order Plecoptera; family Chloroperlidae; genus Sweltsa; species Sweltsa coloradensis. The sequence continues at coordinate 128,480 of JAMZAV010004270.1, forward strand.
TACAAATACTCCTTTATAAATCAGTTTTTATAACTGAATAGAGAATGCCTACATATACATTCTCATTCTCCATGTTTGTCTGTTCACCAGAGACAACCTATGCCTATTCAAGCCTAGCTGTCACCAGTGGCGTAACTAGCCCTTGTTTTTTGGGGGTCAATATTTTTGTAACCTCAAAAGATCAATTGTCAGCACAAGTAGTGAATGGTCATGTGGGTAGTCATCGATATCATCTAAAAATAACTATCGGGTAGACGCTCTTTCCTGGGTAAAGTCCATGAGTGTGAACAAGGGGGGTCTGGGGGGGGAGCCCAGCTTATGCGGGTTCGGTGTGCATAGCCCCGGAATTTTTTTCTATTGTAAGAATGTTGAGTATTTTGTTTGCGATTTGTTTTTTACAGAAACCTTAAAAACACGAATGAAATAATTGCAAATTCAGAAAAATATCTCAATATCTATGGTATATAATAGCTTAATTAAGTACTCAATCAAATAAAAATTGTGCCCCCTTCCCCCTCCTCCCCGTAGATACGCCACTGGGTAAAGGCGGGAGTTAAAGTGTACAGGAACTGGGGCCCAGGTATCTTATCCAGGCAGAGGTAGAGAACCTGGATCACATTAACTAATAAAGATGAAGCGGCTTTAGGCAGAGGGTGTGATAAGAGTTGGTAGGGAATGTCAAAGGACTGTTCTTGTAACCGTCTCCTCTGGGTGACCTTGAAGCTGAAGAGGTGTAAGGCGTGTGCTCGGCTGCAGGCGCACCTTACGGAGTATGTAGGAACTACCGGGCCACGTGATATGTGTACAGCGGGCTGCCTAAGCTATCCGCTGCAGGCGCACCGTAAGGTGGCGCCATCTGCGATAAGGAGCACTGACGGCCGGAACTTGAAACTGGACTGGTTTTGCAAAACCTGCCCCCCCCCTCCGCCCGCGCCCTGCTCCTTAGATACGCTACTGCTACTAATCTACTAATCTGAAAATCTATTAAAAATCAATCTTTCCCCCCACAAAAAATCAGGGTTTGATTCGCCACTGGCACGACAGGTTTCCCACGAGAAAGAAGAATTTAACTAACATATGGTGACATATTTTGTCTGTTCTCGGAAAAATTTAAGAAGTTCGGAAAAAGTTTTGCATGATATTTATATAATACTACAATTTATTTAATAATAAATTTGAACAATAATAGTAGGCCCTAACCCCTAGCACACAATAAATAAGGGAGGGGAGGGGGCGGAGGGGTGGGTGGGTAGAGAATCTCCGCTAAGCGACCGTCTTTTGTTTTAAGTGCAGGTTTGTGCAGGCTCATCTAGCAACAGGTTGTAACTGTCATTTGCGTCGTGTGTTAATTACGGGTTTTAAACGCGATTAATTCATCAGTACCGGTACAAATAACTGTTTACGCGTGTGCGTTATCTATTATGTATTCGTTTTCGGTTACTAGGCCTAATTATTGTGGGCAAAACATTGACAGGCAAAACATTGACAATAAACTCGGCGCTTGCCCTAGGCCCAAGTGCGTTCGAACTTTTCGTGAACTATAAACTGTGAATTCGCGTGTGCTACTGACAACAACTGATGATCATCTCTAGGTAAGGGTATTTTAATTACCAGACTTTCTAGGCCCAACAATGACAATCACACAGGGAGAATTATAGGACCTCCGCATACTTTTTTGCGAGATTCCCGTGTGCATTTTCGTTCTGTTTTTTCAGACGCCATTTTGTTTTACGTTTTCTTTGGTTAAAAACGGCAGGCCCAGGGCCCTGGGCTATGAATATGATAGCTAGGCTATGGTTGCAAAGAGTTTATTAGGGTTTAATTTCAAGCTTTCCAAACCCGTGTTGTGATTCATCGTTTCTATCGCTGGGGGTAGGGGGTGGGTATATGCAAAGATTGCAAAGATAAGAATCATGCGTAGATAATTGGCGGCCATTCTGGCAGTCAGCGCATTTCGCACCGTACATCTGCCTCATCAGCTGTGACATTTTAGTGTTGATTTCGTAACGATTTCGCAAATATTATAATTTTATTTCATTCAGTTATTTTTCTTCTCTCTATTTTGTATTTTTTAAAGCAAGTTTAGTCCGCATCTACACCTGCAATTAACCATTCACTGGCCTTGAAGTCTACCAGTTCCCTTAGGCAAGATCGGTGAGACCTAGGTAGGCCTACTTGCTAACTCACTGTAGGCCTATTGTGTCACTCATTCGAGACCTCTCCTGCATTCTGGTGAAATTTTTACTTTTATTTATTCAATATTAAACCACGTTTATGACTACCGTAGGCCTATACCGATACTGTTTCCCCAGCGACTTATGAATAGGCTAGGTATGTGAAATTTGTTGGGGGGTTATTTTTCTTTGCTTCGCCTCTAGGTCAAATAGTAACGGGATAGAATATTATTATCCTATATAGTTACTGTAGGGATCGGATTCTGTTAATATTATCAATGATCTTACTATCACAGGGGTTTTATTAATCTTGGTGTTGATTTATAGCAAGTATTGTAAAAATGTGCCCTACAGGGGCTCAAACCTAGAACCTCCGGTTCAACGTTTTTTCTCCACCTCGGTAGGCTACAATTTGCCCGTCTTCAGGTGACGCTAGAGTCTAGAGGACTGTGGTGTAGTGGTAAAGTGCTGAATGTTGGTCATATGTGTAATGTTCTCTCCAAAACATTAGGCCCATTACTTTTTATCACCAATAAACTTCTGCTATTTTTTCTTGGCATGGGTTTGTCATATTTATATATTTTGGTAAATGTGTATACACCCTACAACAGCAGTACGTCATTAGGGATAGTTTCAAGAGGTGCTCAGATTCCAGAAGGCCGGGATCTGGGGCCGAGCCCCAGCACCGGGATAAAAACATTGCACTATACTCCAGTTATTTCGTGGTGTTTTGTTTGAAGTGTTAAAAAACTGCAGGTCAATGGCTACTTGTTAATGAAGGACGTACATTTAGTCATCTTTTGGGGTGAAATTTTAATTCAATTAGGCCTACCAACTAGGCCTATTGGGCCTAACATGTGTATTTATACTAAGTATGGTATGCGTTACAACAGGGGCAATTATTTTAGTTAGTTTTAGTTTGAACTTTTTTACAGTTGCAAAAATCTAAAACAAAATACTGTGTAGGCTATTTGGATTCTAAAATGATCCCACTTTCACAAACACTTTGTTCTAAAACCTATACAAACAAACTCATATCTTACATTAAGGGGGGGGGGGCAAATCTAAATCTCAATGTTGGCGTGTACATCTAATCCCTCCCCCCCCCCCCCCCCCTTGGGTTCCGGATACAATCGCCATAACGAAGAATAAATAATCCTCAAGCACTGTACTCTGTTATCTGTGCCTCAAGTTTTTATGCCCAGCATCAACCATCGGACGACTACTTGTAAGTGTGTGAAACTAATGTTCTTGGAAAGATATTATTCTATTGCTAATAGGCCAAGTCCCGAGCCTGTCATTGCATTTGCACTGCTATTTCTAATGTGAGAAGGTAGGACTACGCTCGCAAGCTGCACTCAATGCGGGAACAGTTAGGAAAACTACGCCCAGATTGTAGCCTACACTTCACGAAACTCAAGTTTGTATCCCCGAGATCACTAACACCACAGATAACAAAGTACACTGCGTAGTGTACTCTGTTATCTGTGCTAGCACACTATCGGAATCGGTCGTTCGTTCTCAGGCGAATTACTCCCACTCGGAATAATTGATTCCTCTTTGACATATTAAAACACACAGTTACTATTGTCACGTAACAACTGATCTGGTTGGAGTAGCCTGGCCAACTAACTGCTTATCTTGGGACGGACTGTACACCCTTATCTCCCCACCCCACCCTGGACGCAGGCGGCCGACTGGCGATCTGGGAACTTCAACCTTATCTCTCGCCACCTCAAACTCAATTGCCACCAAGTCCGCAGAAAACAAAGGAGTGGACAAAGAGAAAGACAAACCAAAATGTGCGTCTCGCTTATACCCACACAGAAATATCGTTTTACCACAGATAATAATATATTACACTTACAATATTCTGTTATCTGTGCTAGTACCATGGGCTAGAGCAGGGGAATCTATTCCTCCTTCATCACCGCTGGAAGCAAAAACCTAAACTTGTATTTTCTTCCAAACAAACATTATCGCTGCTCGGCTTGTGCCTTCAACTCAAGTATCTTGTCGTTATTGAGAGGAGTCGCGGAGGCTGGCGAGGGACTAGGTTTCGAATGATTGCAACTGATCGTGGCTTAGTTGGATGAGCGAAGCGAAGACTTCAATTTCACTTACCCCAGAAAAATAGCTCGGGTGTTATAAATGAATAAATCCGTATTTAGAGTCTACCCACTTAGTCACACAACTTTTTCAGTGGGGCACAGTAAACCAAAGTGACCAAGCCAACCCTGCAGGCCCCGACGCAATCGACGAGTGAACGATAACCAACCAAAGATCGATTTTTTGAACTAAAATACAAAAAAGAGGACGTCCAACAACCTCATAGTAATCAGTAGGCTACTTACAAATGAAAAAATAACAATTGCTCCTGAGAAGTTCCTGGTGTTTTTTGTCTGTTTGTTCTCTCTCTACCGGACTAACAGCAGTAGCCTACTCAGTACTCAGTCCGAACTTGACGACATTTTGAGGGGAACTTCGAAGTCTTTGAACTTGACCTGCTAAGTGTCGCTTAACAAGAAGACGATTTCTAGGGTCAAACGATTACAATCTCGAGTGGGTGTAAGCCTATATATTATATCATTTGATTCGTGGGGTGTTTCCCATGAACGGCCACAAAGTTTATTGTAAAATACGATGACCTCTAAGTTGAACGAACAGAACTAGTGGGAGGTCACACTAAAAAAGAAAACGCGTTTTCCTTGTTTTTCATTTCTCGTGGGAAACTGCCCCTCGTCAGGCACTCATTATACTGTAGGTAGTTTGTAGATATAGGCCTACATATTTGTGAAGGAATGTCCGAGGGCTGTTTCAGAGGACTCAATCCCTTGTATTCGTATTAACGACTGAGGAAAACCTTAGAAACACTTTCAGTTTGCATTGTCGGTTGCTGGTATCGAACCTGGGCCATCCCGCATCAGAGTCAGGTGCGTTACGCTTGAGCATTACTGTCAGTAAAAGATGTGTTTGTTGATACGTTTAGGTTTAGGTTTAGGTTGAGCTGATTGTATTCGATGTGAAGAACAAGTTAGAATACATCATGGACAGTTGAACTGAGAGGCGGGCGAGTATGATGAAGTGAGGGTTGTTTCTTGTTTGTCAGGGTAAGAGTGTTCAATAGTGACACCTCATGATGACTGTAGAAGGCTACCAGGCCAAAGTAATCGATAGATATAGGTTATTAATTTGCGAGCTGTACAGCACCGACGAGATGAGGGACAGCTGAGGTATTGCCACCAGCTTCATCCCCCAGCTGTGTTTTGACATCAGTAACTAGGTCAGCGTGGCACAGCAGCAGCAGCTGCCCCCCCTACTTCTTGGACGCAAGCAAGGTCGCGAGTGGCTACCAGGCAGGTGGCCGATGCGAGTATTGTCTTTGCGAAGGGTGTTGTGTGAGTGTGAGAGAGAGGGCAGCTTATAGACTGGTGCAACCGAATGGACAAATATTATCGTGGCCGGAGCGATAACGAATGAATGCTTCTCTGGATAGGACGGGTATTCTTGATTGAAACTAATCAAGCTCGCATTGTTCTCATGGCTAGTTTGTCGGGACACACCACGAGCACAACGGTTGCTTTCTGTAATTCATGAATCTAAACTGCCCTACTACTACAATCCTTATTGCCTAGTGAATGTATTTGTGCTGCAAATACCAATTATTATCATTTTAATACAGTTGGAATAATCAAATAGAATTTATTTACAGGGAGAATAATCTACGGATAGATAACTGGTTTAATCAAGTGGAAATAACATTTTTGCAGGGATATATTTTACAAATAGCTAAACACATTGTTGGTAGAAATATTAGAGCGACGCCACGCCACATTAGTTTTATATTTAGATGATTCCAGTAAGATTGAGATGATTGTTCTCTCACTTGATTTAGACTGTGGTAATTTCAACAAAAAAAAGGTGGTCTAGATCCAGGGTTACTCCCTAGCCTACCTATAGGCTAGGAGGAAAGACCCGTGCTGTCTGGATCCAGCCTGGGGAGGGGGAGGAAAGGGAGTGTTCCGGGTACTCAACACATGGCTCACTCACTCGTCTAACAACGACTTTGGCGTTTCCCTAGTTGTACCGTTGAGTGATTAATATATACGGTTGTACCCAACAAACTTACTTAATTTGTAGATGGCAATGGAATGACAATTAATTTGAGTTATAGAATTGAAATTTTACCCCAAAAATTGACAAATGACTATTCATAAACAATAGTAAGCCTTTGTTGCTGGTTTTTAGTCCAAACGATTCGATATTACAGGTATTATCTCTGCCCCAGGGCCCTGATCCTGACCTCCTAGAGCTCTAATCCCCCTATACACTGGAGTGACAAACACTAGGTGTTTGAAATGACAGGCCTGACGTGATATTCATGTTTTGTACACGACTCTTTTTAGTACACAAAAGATTTGATATTTTAATAATTTGTTCATAGATATACAGGATGTTTATAAACGTCACATCTTAAATAAGTAAACTATATAACTGTACAACCAAGTGAGGCGTTTATTACAAAAACAGCCCATGTCCAAAAAACACATTTTGCAGGAGATCAATAATTAATTTCTACCATCCGTAATTTAATGTATTAAAATTCTCCGTGTATCTTGAATCTTGATGATAGTTTTTATTTCTGCTATGATATTTTTTCATAGTATCTCCCAGAAGGCCAAAAAAAACTTCGGAATTTGGTTGTTTTTGTAAATTATTTTTAGAGAGTAATGCATTTTTGTTCAGGTAGTGTTCCAGAAAGTTCTATAGGATATATAGGACATGTCTATGGTTCCAACATAAAACAGCTGGACAGCTGTCACATAAATGTACCACATTTAAAGCAGAAAATATGGACTTTGGTAGTTTTTGTGAAAAATTTGTTGTTTTTCAAGCCTAAACGTGTGACATAGATTGTTTTTGGCAAAACTTTTATGGTAGTATTATTCCCATTGAAATTACTAATGTTTCTATGGTCTAGACTCTAGAACTCGTTAACGCCTGAAATGTAATGCACGTGATGTTGTGTTCGCAGGAACCGCTCCGGGCTCAGATGTCTGGGGTTCGCCTCCCACCATGGTCGCCTCCGAGAGCGCCGAGATCTCTGCACAGCACACATAGTAGGAGACAAACTATTACTGGGTCAGTGTGGCCACTCATACAATGCTACCGGCGGCTGATTGAGCTTTAGCAGGGTCACTCCTCGGACCAAAACTCTTCCCCGTAGGTAGGGTCTGCTAGCGGTCCGAGTGCGGTGGTGGTGTGCATGATATCTCCTAGAGCAGCCGCTGTAGCAGTTGTATGGGTCGGTCACACGTGAGGCAACCGGTCACTTATCAATGATCTGCTAAACTGTTCGCAGACAGCAAGTACATCTGCGAGCTCTGGATCGTCTGGCTCACAGACCTTCCCAGCAAACAATGTGTAAGACCTGAAGGGTGACCCTGTAGCACACGGTTAGACTAGCTTGCCCATCAGGACACATTCGTTTGAGCTAATTCCTGTAGGACCTCTATTTACCACCCCACTCAACATCTCAAATCTGACTTGACCACGTGTTAGTATGCGCCTTGTGAAACAGGCTGTCATCATCATCGGGGGGGCAGAGGATGGGCAAGGTAATAAAGTGGGGGGGCAATCAGTGGTGGGTAGCTGGGGTCTGGGGCGAAGCCCCAGCCGCCGGAGGCCCTTTCGCCGAAAGCGAAAAAAATTTTTCACCATACTACAGTTATTTCGTCATGTTTTAACTGAAAAATGGCAACTGTAGGGATTACCGTTTTGTTTATGAAGGATAAACACTTGGTAAAATAAACACAAATATGTGCGTAAAAATGTGATACCTAATTACGGTAGGAACAATTTATTATAAAATGCAATCGATATACATTAATTTAGAACAGTGTTCTACGACTGGGGGGGCAAGCGGGGGGGCAGGCCATATTTTGGGGGGGCAATTGCCCCCCCATGCACCCCCGTACCCGCCACTGCTTATTTATAATTTATTTCGTAGGTATACCTAAAACTCTACCGATTGGCCTAAGATTTTCCCACTCGACTAACATCATGGCAATAAATCCAAAATTGTATGGTCCCAAACAAAGTTATTGTATATTATAAAATTAATAATAGAAAACGCTTAAGTCCCGCCGCGTTGTTGGATGAGCGTAATTGGTGCATTGAACTGCCATGTGTTATGCGAATTAATTGTGTTCTGTGGAAAATCATTACTTAGTTGAATTCTTTTTAATTTAATTAAATTAAATTAAATTAAAAATTAACTTAAATTTTTTATTTAGTTAATCGTAATTATTAAAAAAATCGTCAAATTGCGATTTTTAATAAGAAATAATTTCTCGATTGCGCTCAAATTAACACTAATATATAAAATCATAAATAAGGTTCTGCGAAAAAATCATTACAATCGGATAAAGCATGTAGGTGTTTATAAGTCAAAGAATTGCTTAAAAAAGAAAAAAAACGTAAAATTTCGATTTTTTATGATAAATATTTTTTCAATTGCGCTCAAATTTCACAAGAATATCTAAATTCATAAAATAAAAGTTCTGTGCAAAAATCATTAATATCGGATAAAGCATGTAGGTGTTATAAGTCAAAGAAATTTTAAAAAAAGCGAAAAAAATCGTAAAATTGCGATTTCATGAGAAATAATTTTCCGATTGCGCTCAAAAACGTGGAAGTTATAAGTTCAGAGATTACGAAGGCCTCCATAAAATTTCATCTCAAACGGAGTATCGGTTTAGCCGGAATCGTGCGGACAAACAGACACAAAATACCAAAAAGAAAAAAAAAAAAAACATTCCGGATTTTTTTCTCCAGTGTAGTAGAATGGAATCTTCGCTTCGCTCGCTACGCTCGCTACGCTCATCCAAAAAGTTAACAATTACCCATCAGAAATTTGTAAATAACAGAAAATCAGGGCGAAATAAAAGAATCAAATAATGCATAAATCGGAAATCTTCCGCTCTTTCACTAAAACACTATCTTAAAATAATTGGTCGGTAATTTTTGGCTCCAGGACTAGGTATTCAAAGTGGGAAAAGTTAGGTGATGGTGGTGGAGAGGTGGTGGTATGGTGTGAATGTGTGATGGTGGTTTGGTGGTTTGGTGGTGTGAATGTGTGATGGTGGTGTGATGGTGTGTAAACAATCGACCATTTATATCATTGTATTGTTGCAACAAGACAACTCTTTTTCAACAATGCAGTGGAACTTGGAAGTTGGAACCCACTTTGAAAAGCCCTGGGGCCAAAAGTTACTGACCAATTCTTTTAAGATAGTGTTTTTGTGAAAGAACGAAATATTTCCGATTTATGCTCTATTTTGAATCTTTTATTTCGCACAGTTCTTCTGTTATTTACAAATTTCTGGTAGTTAATTGACATTTAACTTTTTATTAATTAATTAATATACAATAACTTTGTTTGGAACCATACAATTTTTTATTTATTGTCATGATGTTAGTCGAGTGGGAAAATTTTAGGCCAATCGGTAGAGTTTTAGGCATACGTAAATAATTATACATAAGTCAAAAGTGGTAAAATTATCTAAAATATAATTAATTACGAGATTAATCTATTAATTTTAAATATCCTTTCTGATACTTATTCCTAGTAAAATAAGCATTTATTGGATACCAATGTCGACTGTGTAGTTAGTATCTTAGTTAAATATAATTGTTGGTTAATTTATAATCTAATTAAATTAACAAGAAGGTATATGATGTCAGCTTGGGGCCATCTATTTCTGGCTGCCTTATCATAATGGCCACCTGGACAATTGTCATGTTTTCTTCACGATCTGCACGATAGTCAAGCTTAAGCCCCCACTATCCTTGCAACAAACAACAAAACATGGCCTACTTGTGAGAATAGAATATACAATACTATCGAACCACAATAAAGTACAATTATTATGCTTCTCTAAAATACTACATCACAGGTATTTTATTGGAAACAAGTAATGATATATCATCAAAAATATATCAATTTTAAGATATTTTTCTATTATTTGTACAGTTTTGAGTTCATTTTTCGCTCAGAACAAACGACTACTGCGATTTAGATGAAATTTTAATTTAAAATTTTTCCAAAATTAAGTCAACGAATAAATTTGTCACGTGAATATCGCATTTTTCCACTATTTCCAATGTTGGAACTGAAAATCATGTAAAACCGTCTATTTTGTAAAATATCTTCAAAATACATTGTTATAAGTATCATTATATTTTACGATTCGCTTGTATTGTTGGTTGGAATTACTTTCAAAATATAATTCTATGATAACAATGACGAAATGAAGTTGGATTAAAACATATATAGTTAAATAGCGCTCAATCCACTGAAAATGCTCATCCTTCAACGCTAATCATCTAAAATTCAAACAAATCTATAAATTTTATTAGTTTAGTTCATGAATATATTTTAAAAATCATAATCAAGTATAAAAACATTTTGCTAGCTGGCCCAAAAAAATGTCAAACTTTGTTGAATCACATTTTAGTGAAATAAATTATTTACACTATTTTTGTCGTGTCTGCATTTTTTATCAATGAAATCATATTGCCATAAAACATTGATTGTATATAATAACGAAAACATACAGTTACCTACAAATCGGTATTTAAAAAAATAAAATCGGTTAACCGAGTCCCGAGTTATGTACATTTTGAAGACAGTAGTGAGTAAGAGTTCCAATGATCACACATCCAAAAATAAAAAGGCATCTAAAAAAACGTATACCACAATTCGAAGTGACATACTACCTGTGGCTGTTTCATAAGGTGCATACTAACACGTGGTCAAGTCAGATTTGAGATGTTAAGTGGGGTGAGCGAAAAAAATCCACAGGTTCTGGCTCCTGGTCTATTGTTTGTTTTGATACGTTTTTTATCACATCATTTTTGTTTTTTTAAATAACGTTTTTAGAAATAAATTTGTAATTTCCGAAACATTGTTTGAATTGACTTATTAAATATTTCTTGTCCACTCAATAGTTTCACAATCGTATATTTAACTTGTCAACGGACAAGCATCACGGGCACATAGCTTGTACAGATGAAGGATTCACATAAGCTTCACAGGACGATAAAATCCAGCTGACACACAGTTTCTTTAGAACCCCCTTTAGATTCCTGGACGAAGAGGAAGAGGACACCTCTACGAAGACTAACCTCTGTTTAGATCCCTCTGGGCGGGACTGATTCCTGGAAGACAGAGGGACGCCGCAACTAACGCCCTTTCCTTTAATCAGATAACATATTTTTCCTCGACTGGTTCCCGAGACGCTCGCCGAGTCCACATAACATGCCATCCATGTATGTAGTGTTTGCAGGGTGTTTCTGTCCGCTGTAAGGTTCACTCGGCCGACTGCCCAGGGGTCACTTCGGACCTGTCTGGTGACAGTCCAAACCGTCGACTGCATGCCTTTCCAGAGATTTCCTTTTCTGGTAAGTATTTTTCACATCTTACACCTAAACAAGCTCGAATTCGAAGATGTATAATTGCATTATAAATAAAAAAGTAAAAAAATAAATGTATTTTTAAGTCTATGCCTATACTCAGTCACATAGACCTAACTGATTTTCGGTGGTGGACATTTGATTCATTGTAACAACCATGATAGACTAGTAAAAAGAGATGATACCGTTTTGCATCCCTAACAATAATTTTGAAAATCAGGTTTAGAGTGCATTTGGTGCGTAAAAAAAATGCTGAATGAATACCGAAATAGTTTGTTCTGTTGAAAGTATAAAACCACCAACAACGTTAATTATGAACACTGACTAGATTAAAAAATTTTGACCCGTAAATGACTACATACTATGGAAACAATTTAAAATACGTTTTCCTATAGTGTAATCTAGTTTTCAATGGTTTAAACATATTATAAATATATTTATGAGTGGAGCAACAATCTAATCAAAATGTTTTTTCAGCGACATGCGATGGACGATCTTCGCCCCAGGCCACCAGCTTCGGTATCAAGATGTGATGGTGTCTTCGTCGCCTGAGAGAGCACCGACCGAGAGACAGATCTCCCGAGATGATTGGTACCTCGAGTCACCCCGAAGATGCCTCGAGTCACACGACTTATCGTCACCGAAGAAAATGCCTCGAGTAAACATACACAACACGCAAGAATCGGAGTTAAATCAAGGTGATATTATAATTTCCATTTTGGAATTTCCCCCGGTAAACCTAATTAAAATAAT